>JABWIB010006912.1:0-13314 GCA_016617825.1 Platyplectrum ornatum
TGATTGGTTGCCATGGGCAACTTCCCCAAATTCGAATTTCACTGCAATCTCCCTGCTTAGTAAATATACCCCAATGTGTCGTTTTTTCTTTTGAATAGGTTTTGATACATTTAGCCTGTGACAACTTGCAAGTCAATTTGCATGTTATGCTGAATCTAGTTGCGCTATTGCCTTATTTTTTCTTTAAGATGATGGGAGGACTGTCATATAAGAGAATTTTGTTTATCCATCACTTTAAAGTCGTTACTGACAAGTATACTACAGACTTCATGGTGTGCATGAAATATTAAACTGGTCTACAGATGGCTGAGCAGCAAAACGTGTGCTATATTGCATGTGCTTTATGAATACCCGTTAAGACAGTGTAGAGATGTGTAATCGTTGTATATGGAATGATAAACCATACAAATATGTAGCTCAATTATTCATTTTATATTGGAAGGCTGTTACTGAGCCAGTGCTTATGCAGTGCTTATGCACAGCGTTGGACTGGCCCACCAGAGAACAGGAGAATCCTCCGGTGGCCTCAAGACCTTGCATTATTTCTTTATAACTGAGGGTGGGCCCTAAGAATGATTTCCTCTGGTGGGCCCAAGGTACATGTTTAATGAATGCATGGTAGGTGTGCATCTTCTGGAATTGAGTGCAACATAAAGGTTCTGGATTCAGCCTCCTGTCCCTAAGGCTAATTAAATCCCTAGTGCAAGGGGTAGCTGTTGTTATGCTACGGATATGTTAGCAATAGGAGCTCGCGACATGGTAGCTTAAAAGAAACAAAAAAATCCCCCACATCTGTATGCCAAATCTCTACTGCTTCTTTGGGGAATTATTTCATAAGCCACGGCCCCGGCCTGCCCGACTCTGCCCTCGGCCCTGTCCGACTCCCCCTTTTGATGCTGCAGCTCGCTGCAAATGTGTCACATAAAGGAAAAATTAAGTTCTGAAAAGCGGGACAGTTGGGAGTTATGTTCTATGACAGTTAAAATTGGAACTTGCTCTTCTAGTCCAAAATAATACAGAACCGGTATCACACATACTTACTACTCTATCTGGTACCATACTGAAATAGGACTGTACATCCCATAATAAAGCTTTTTTTTATTGTATCCAAATAGGCTTCTATGTTTACCTAATGGTGTAGAGTCCTGTTATGTTTTGACTATAGTTCACCTAATGCTCTTGAGAGAATTGCTAATTATCTACTTAAATGTAACTATGAATTACTATTTTAGTTAGAGGAAAGCGCATCCTAATGCAATAAGCAGAAGCATAGTATTCTTTAAGAATTCAAATTACAACATGAATTTTACTCTGAAATTCAACATAGTGTTGTCCAAGTTTCAATTCCTACCTGATTTCCTCCATGCAGGGCCGGCGCGCCCATTAGGCGATGTCAGGCTGTCGCCTAGGGCGGCCGGCCGGGGGAGGGACGGCAGCGAGGCAGAGGGGGGGGGTAAAATAAATTATATAAAAAAAAAAGTTCAGTCAATAGCTGGAGGGCGGTCGGGACCTCTCCGCCGCCCTCCGCGGTGGTTTTTGAAGCGGCGTGACATCATTACGTCGCGGCGCAACGTGACGTGATGACGTCACGTCGTTTTAAAGGGGGCGTGGCGCTAGGTCTGCCTAGGGCGTCCGCAGACCTAGCGCCGGCCCTGCCTCCATGGGTATTATTATAACACGTTAAAATGTACATGACACCCATACAATTATACCTAAAATGCTATTATTCTGGTAAATGTCAAAAAAGCCATATTGTATATTATGATATGCAATTGTTTTGGGAAAAATACAGTACTTCTCACAACAACATCAGGGCTGAACTATTTTGAGATAAAGTAAAGCCTTAATTAATAGATTTCTCTCACTTGACGTAAGTGATACCATGTTAATTAAACAGAGTTGAAAAAGCAATCAACACTATACATGTGACAATGATCTATACTGCTTCTTTGGGAAATTACTTCTTTTTGTAGACATGCCAAATTTAACCCCATCAATGTAATTAAAGCCACTGTATCCAAGAACATATACTGCTTTCAGATTATTGACATGCCATCAATTTGGCAAATTAAAAATAATTCTAAAAAAGGACTTTAAAAATGTCTTTGAATGACTTATCCTGTTTACAAATTTTTGTTGTTTAACTATTTATAAACTCTGAAAAAAAAAGTCGGAAGAGACTTAATAATTTATTACTTTTCTTGCTGGAGGGCACAGGTCTCAACTGACTAGTTTGAGCTGTAATAGAAAAACATATGTTTAGCAACATCAGCAAGAATGATTTCTTTTAAATAATGCAATACTGTCACTAAATAATCTATATTTCACAAATGTCTAATGAGAACATTCCTATAGGTCCAAAGAAATGGGTTTCTAAATGTTGTCATCATCCCTGTATATAGCATTTGTGCAATGTGTAAGACAGCATGGCCCTAATCTGTAAGGTGGATTGTTGGCCCCCTAATTCAGAGCAAAAAAACCTGGGCAGGCTGCGAGTAATCCTTTATTTACCTGTGCAAGTACATCTTATAGTGTACAGGGCCAATGCATTCACATATGTTATAGTTACATAACCATATATTTTGTAGAATATATGTAACTTGGACTGTAAATAGGGATTCTACTAGGATCAAGTCCCATGCAAAACATATATAAGACTCTCCTCCTTCTAAAACATCACCAAACTGAGCAGCTGGGGGGAGCTGTGCACGGGCTCACCTCTTTGTTAGTATTGTAGCTCGAGTCATCTCTGGGAGTGGGAGTGGGAATCACACGTTGAAACTCCTCATGCCGTTATTAGAATAACAGCATCGCGGCTTAGCTTATGTAACACAAATGGCAACCTCTTTTATTGAAACAAGCCTTCTGGTGCAGAACATTCTGTTTTTACTTTTGCTCCTTCTGTTAAAGGAACTTGCCATACCCTTTGGCTGTTTCACCTTATTAGAAAATCTTTACAATATTAGAGTTAACCGGAGTTAAACAGGAGGAAAACAGAGGGAAACATCTTGCCATACTTAACAACTACAACAAACTGTATTAGCTTCAAAAAAAAATGAAGGACTATTGGAACTCTTCCTGCCGCATCTTCATGCTGCACTGTGCTCCTCCAACAACTGAAATCATCCTGCCTCACTGGATCCATATTCAGCTGTGCCTGCAAAACCTGAGGAGTAACTACCCCCTTCCCTGTAATGCAAAGTCAAGACACAACCATGGACCTTCCTCTGCTCAGCCATAAACTTAACACCCACACCCTGGCTTCTCAAACTGTAACTACCATCACCTGCCCTTCACTTACTCTCTACTGTCTCATTTCCCATCCATCTCACTTGGATCCATACGTCCCTATTATCTCTGACTCTTACTCACCTATATTAATACTTGAAATCAATTAACCTCCTTCCTGTACAATGCACCCTACCTGACTTTTCTATCTTTCGTTTTCCTCTTTCTGATCACCACCTTATTTCTTTTTCCCTTACCTCCACACCCTCTCCTCCCCCATCCCCTAAACACATTCCTTACCGGCAAAACCTCAGCTCTTTAGAGCCTGCAGTGTTCTCTTCCTCCCTTGACCCCCTTTCTCTCCTTAGCCCTCAATCCAGTCTGCCCAATATCCCACGTCCAACTCCGATGCTCCAGCCCTAAACCATGGCACTCTCCTCTCACCAGACTCCTCCAAAAATGTTCCAGCGCTGCTCTACGCCTCTGGAGGAAGTCCCGCTCCCTTGCAGACTTTCTTCACTTCAAGTTTATGCTCCGTTTCTTCAGCTCTGCCCTCACCCTTTTGCCAAACAAACCTTCTTCAAAACTCTCATAGTTTCCCAATCCTCCAACCCCCGACACCTCTTTGCTACCTTTAACAGTCTTCTCTCCCCCCCTTCTGCCCCACTCCCACCCACCATCTCTGCCTCCGACTTCGCCACCTTTTTCAAATCCAAAATTTGCTCAGTTAGACAATCCATCCCTATCCATCACCACGCACCTCAAACCCTCCTCTCTCCCTGAACACTCCCTTCCACCACTGTCCACCTTCACCCCCACCTCAGCCACAGAAGTCCTCTCTTTCATACGGTTGACTCACCTGACCACTTGCGCACTTGACCCCATCCCTTCCCATCTCCTCCGCTCTCCTCTCTTACCACCTGTTCAAATCTTGCACACATTTTCAACCTTTCCTTCTCCAAAAGCACCTTCCCCTCCAATTTTAAACATGCGCTCGTCTCCCCCATTTTCAAGAAACCAAACCTCAATCCCACCCTTCCTTCTAACTACCGACCCATCTCCCTTCTCCCTTTTGCATCCAAACTACTTGAACGCTTGGTCTACAACCGCCTCATTACCCACCTGACAGACAACCATATCATGGATCCTCTCAAATCAGGTTTCCACCCCCTCCACTCGAAAGAAACCGCCCTAACCAAGGTAACCACGGGCCTACGCACTGCAAAATCTAAAGGTCAATTCTCTATACTCATTCTCCTAGATCTCTCAGCTGCCTTCGACACCATTGATCACACTCTCTTACTCCAAACCCTTCAATCCCTATGACTCATCGGCTCTGTCCTCTCATGGCTGACCTCCTATCTCTCTGACCGCTCTATGCAGATGATACACAAATCTACCTCTCCTCCCCCACTCCTTTCCAAGGTTTCCGACTGTCTCTATTCCATCTCTGCCTGGATGTCCAAGCGCTTCCTGAAACTAAGTATGGACAAAACGGAAATCATTGTCTTTCCTCCATACCGCATCAACACGCCCCCTACTATTTCCATTACCATCGACACCAACACCACCTTTACCTCCACCACACATGCCCACTGCATAGGTGTCCACATACCATCCCGTCCGCTCCGCTCCTCTAATGACCCCTGCCTCGCTTCCCAACTGATCACCACCTCCCACGCACACATCCAGGACTACACCCGAGCTGCCCCCCTCCATTGGAACAACCTACCCCAACCTATTAGGCTATATTTCACCCTCCAAGCCTTCAAACACTCACACAAAACTCACTCAAAACTTTTTCAGACTGGCCTACCCCACCACCGCCTAATCTCCCTCTCCTCCCCACCCCAATGTCTTCTGTACTGTCTGTACTGTCCTCCCCCTGCTGAACATTTTTTTTAGTATTGATACCTCTGGAACCAAAGGCATTGGTGTTTCTCTACCCTACTTTTACATATAGGCCTAAATTTACTGAGCTGAGGGATTTAAAAAGTGGGATGTTGCCCAAAGCAGCCAATCAGTTTCAAGCTCAAAGCTTAATTCTACATACTGGAGAATGTGAGCTTGAATCTGATTGGTTGCTATGGGCAACATCCCACTTTTCCAATCGCTCAGATTGTTAAATGTAGGCCATGGAGTGCTCACATGCTCAGCTAAACAAGTTTGACAAGTCTGATGATGATATTAATGTAAAAATTTGCGACACATGGGAAACAGGGAGATGTTGTCTGAAGGGATAAAACATTAACACGGAGGAAGATCAAACTTCCTGGAGTGTGGGGTCATCCCCTTCCTGGGGATCCAAGGGATTGGCTGGTGTCCTGATGGGAGGAGTGGAGCAGGTTGCCAGCAGGCAGTCTTACAGGAAAAGACCCCTCTTTCTCTTCTGGCAGTTGCCCACCCTCCCTCCCTTGGGGTTGCTTTACTCATGGTTTCATGCAGTGCTGGTGGCGGTAAGCAGGTTTCACTGCATAGTGGTTAAGTTGGCGCAGGTAGAGGTTGAGCCTTTGGCACCATGGGTATTTAAGGGACTCTGTCCAGTTACGTCATAATGGGCGGCCCATCAGGTAGCACCTAGGAGAGGTGCGAGCCAGTAGGCGGAAGGAGAGCACCAGGTAGTTTTATACAAATGTGTTTTGTCAAATCTGGTAGTATTAATTCATTATCTTCTGTATGCACATTTGTATATTAATGTACGTTATTTGTTTCTAAACAAAATAGGTACAAAGTTATAAATTTCGTTCACCTGCTTTTCTCTCGCCACCATCAATTATTTTGGTTGGAAAATATGCCTAATTAATAAATTAGTTGTCCCAAGACTTTGGCCTTGGTGTGGTTCATCTCACAGGGGGACGTCCCTTATAGATAGTCAAAGGGGAAAAGGTGTACCGGAATCGAACAACATCACGCATGGAAAAAAATATAACAAATTGACACAGGAACTGGTACTTACCAGGCTCAGTGTTTCTGTGTTTGCCTCCTATCATACTTACTGGCAAGTAAACTAAGTACAGACCTCACCTTGTCCAAATTTCAGAGAGAAAATGAACTCTAAGGTCAAGATCCAGACTTGAACATGATAGTTACATCTTGTCAAAACCATGTTGCATTTCAGAGGTGTGCAAAGGGCCACCGTCAGAAATAGCAGGGCCCAGAGATGCCAAAATTCGTAAGACCTGGACCCCTTCCCCTGTGACGTTATTACGCCACAACGTCCATCCAGGAGCTCATTTAAATGCCAGTACTGGCGTTTGTTAGTTCTGGCATGCAGCAACAACAGAGGGAATACACAGAAGCTTACTATCTGCACACCACAGTAGTGCCCGGTACAATAGATCCGGCTACCTCCCCCTGGGTGTGCAATAAGCAAAAGCAAAGCATTTTCCCTGCATACAAAGAACAACATTTAATTTTACTCCCCCTTAAATTCATCATGGTTTTGTTCAGGTGTATCTATTTTTTCTTATTTTTAAGACAGCATCTGGTCCAGATGTATAATAACCTTCTGTATGTGTAACTGCTAGAGTAAAATTGCTCAGTTAGAGAAGGACCAAAAGGTGAGGTAGTGACATTAATGCAGACAGAAAAATCGTTAAATCATTATATTAAAAAACTATAGTTTGTCAGATAGTGCAATGTTTTAGCCATTCTCATTTTTATCATTTTATCTCAGTTTAAAGACTCAATGCTTTAACAGACAAAAAGGTAATAGTAATATATTCTATTATATTAAACACTCTACTAATCACTTACTAATCTGTGCTATCAAAACTGTTATTTTGCACTTACATTTCTTAAGACCACAGAAAAAAATGTATGATGGCGGCGATATACTGTTTTTGGAACAGCATACAGTTTTGAATTTGTTGTTCATGCATACAAATGCGAGTTGTAAATATATTGGGAGCACAAGGATAATTATGAGATAAAATTATCACATGCAGCATAAACAAATAAATCCCAAAACATTATGATTTTGGCGACTGCTAAATATCAGGATCAGTTGCTAGAAGCGTTGGGATATGGTGTCAAAAATAACTCAGACCAAAGCGGCTGAGGGTCTAATCAGGATTGATATTGTACTTGGGTTAGATTGCACAGTGAAAACATTAGTAAAGCAAGATGTCAACACCATTGCCCCTGCTATACATGTTAGCCCATGTGGAAAGCTTGAGAGTAATGAATTTCACAATGCCTTCTGACAGTCTGAATCATGAGTATTCAGATCTCTCTACAAGTTAATGAAAATATAATGATTTGGTACTAGTTGAATACTTTACATGACAAATTAACATAAGCTCCTCAAAATCATTTCAAGGAGAAGTCATAAAGAATAGAAAAAGATGCATATATGTCTGAATTTACAGTGAAATCACTGCAAGGTTTTCTTTTATAATAATTATCCCAATACATAGTGTCCTCCATCACTTAATGTCTAACTTTATTAAACTATGTGGGACTGATCAAAAGTTATATTTACACCCTTGTTAAGGGCACAACAGGTGTAAGTTTAATGTGAAGGGTGCAAATTAACTTTGATTATTTTGCATGCAGAATAAATACGTTTATTCACATAATTTAAATTCTTCATAGATTTATGATTATGTGTCAACACCAAAAAAATAATTAAATATATATATATATATATATATATATATATATATATATATATATATCTTATCATCTGTATGTGATAAAAAGAAAACTAATTTCATATATCAATATGGGTGATTTTACGATATTACAGATATCAGGTCGTGGGCGTACACACTAAATTGTATTTACACGCATCAACCTATATTGCAAAATCATAAATTAGTCTACAATTTTACTGATGTTTATGCAACATCGATTAATTTTGTGTGCTCAATTAATCATGTTTAGTTATAATAATACCAACAGCATATCCGACAATTGCATTAGATGTAAATGGAATGTATAAATTAAAAGTTAATAAATTCCTGTATTGAATTTGATATATACAGTGATATTTCCAGGATCAGGTGTCCCTCTTTCTGGCATAAGGGCACCTCTTAACATACACAGTAGCATATGAAACAGTACACTAGTCCAGGGTTGAGTACAACTAGTTGCAACTAATTGTATTAGTCAAGAAAACAAAAACAAACAAATCCTAGCCCATCCAGGCACTAACAAAACATAAGACTGTACTGACTAACAAGAGGTCAGGCCTACTGCCTGGGCCTCTAACAAACACTTGGCACTGTACTCTTACCAGTATGAAAGATTGTCAGGATGGGTTTCTGTCAGACTGTCCGTCTGATCCCAAATAAAAGACATCAGCTTAGAACCTGACACACCTAAAAAGGCCTAATCAGGTGACGACTGGATTAGACTTTAACAAGCCCAAAATCCTGAACCGGGCATGGTGGACCTCCCTCTCTTCCAAACATCCAACCCCTGTTTCCCAACAGAAACACACATACTGAGATTCTCCCTGGGGTTTAAAAACACATAGGACAGGAACCTGGAACAGATGTACCATCCCCTTACCACAATGTCACTGTTATGAATTCCTACCTAACCGTAGTGGTAAGTTGGGGGGCGGAGTCTATGCCACCACCTGGCGATGGCAGGTCGCGGTCCCCAACAAAGACACCGGTAGGGTAAAGTAAGCCTTGACACGGAAAAGTGGGCACAGACGAACAAGACTCACGAACACGGAACACCGAGAGATAGAGAGTGAGAGCAAGAGGCACAGAGGAGAGCTGGGGCAGAAAGAGAGCAGTGAGGGAAGAGATGAGAGACCAGAGGAGAAAAGAAGAAACAAGGTGGTACAGGAGAGCGGACTGGAGACCAAGGGGTAAAGCAGAGGGATAAGAGGCAGAGCACTAAGAGAGTGGAGTGGAGACCAAGGGTAAAGCAGGGAGACCAGAGAGGGAGCACTGAGAGAGGAATGGAGACCAAGGCATAAACAGGGAGACCAGAGGGAGAGCACTGAGAGAGGAATGGAGACCCAGGGTTAAACAGAGAGACCAGAGGGAGAGCACTGAGAGAGGAATGGAGACCAAGGGTTAAACAGGGAGACCAGAAGGAGAGCACTGAGAGAGGAATGGAGACCAAGGGTTAAACAGGGAGACCAGAGGGAGAGCACTGAGAGAGGAATGAAGACCGAGGGTTAAACAGGGAGACCAGAGGGAGAAGACTGCAAGGCAACATTAGAGAAAACCACAGGAAGCCGGCACCGAGGCCAGAGGCGAGATACAAGTGCTAGGCAGAACCTATAACCTACGCTGAGGAGAAAGCGCGGGGAGAATATAAAGGGAAGGCTTCCCAATGGGAGGGCGCCCAGCGAGATGAGCCCCTCAGGATGACGTGAGCGGTGAGGGGCTCGTCGCTGCNGAAAGCAGGGACATGATCGATGCACAGGAAGGGCACGATCGTGTCAGGTTACCCTGACAGCCGCGATCGCTAGCAGCCCTGACAGTCACTGAACCTATCACAATATAACATAAAGGAACATGCATAGTGTTCCAGCATTTAAAACAAAGCAAGAAATGTTTTTGAGTTAAACCAAAAATACACAATTTATCAAATCTATAAAGACCTATCAGTTACACAGCTGGCATATATGAATCAGTCCAATTAAAGCCACTCTGCACTACACTGTATTATACTATTTTACTATATATACTAGTTATATATTTTTGCTTTTTTTATTATATTTAGCATCTTTCATTTACTACATTAGTATTTGTCTTTTTAACATAAAGGGATATTATGTTTATTTGTTAGTGAGAAAAATGCATATCTATGGAAAACATAAATCCTATATAGTATAACAAGGTTTCAATACTAGATAGTACTGTACTAAATTTAAACCTGTTTCAAACTCTGAACCAACCCCTAAAACTAAACCTCAGAATCAGATTGACATGGACCAAGTTAAGCAGTGACCGTTTAGTTTTTGGAGTCATTCCATACATTCATCGGTTATGTTTGAATGTTTGGTGCACAGCACAATAACAGTAATGTTCATTTCTAAAATATATCTGCAGATTTCTTCTGCTTTAATATCATTTGAAAATGGATTAATGTTGATTGGTATGTGACATTTAACTGACTTTTTATTTCCCATGGCTATGAAGCATATGTCATGGACATCTTCCCTTGTCATTAAATTGACACTTGCACTGCAACTTTGAATAGTAGTGACATTGGCCGAATAATGTTGTAAAATGTACAACTATAATAAATATAGACATAAGAAATTAGTAGAGATGTGGTTTTCATTTTGGTTCTGGTTTTCATTTTGGTTTTAAAAAGTCAACATTTTATTTAGTTAGTTGTATTTTTTTTTCGTATGGTCTGTAACAGGGCTTTGTCACGGTCTGGCCCTTTAATTTGTCTGTCTGGACTTTGTTGTTCCACATATGCTGTGGTTCTCCCTTAAAGATGCTGTTCACTTCAGCTCTGCTGTTGGGTTACACTCCCCAATCACTCTCATGGACCACACCTGGAGGCTGCCTTTGTATAGCAGCTTCTCTCAGCAGACAGGGCTGCTTCATCATATGTCTTTTGCATTCCTGGACACTGCTATCAGCCCCTGCTTTTGGACTCTTGAATTCATCTGTACTCTGCTACCCTGTATTCTCAGTTTATGTTCCCTTGTTTGCTGTTTCCCAGGTACCCTAGTGTGTTTAGTCTTGTCAGTTTTCCTTGTTATTGTGCATGTTGCTTTAGTCTGTTTACTTGTTCATTATATCTGTGTTCCGGTTTTCCCTGTATATCTGTGTTCCGGTTCTCCCTGTATATCTGTGTTCTGGTTCTCCCTGTATTTCTATTTTTTCCATTTGTCTCTGCTATCCGGTCCCAGCCCGGATCCTATGTCTGGTGCTTAGTCCTCTTGTTTTTCCTTATTGTGTATCTTGTTGTATTTGTACCCTGTGTTTGTTAATAAACTATCATTTGCATCACTGTACCAGTATCTGAGTACCCCAGAGTGTGACAGGCTCGAAATAGGGATGTATACAGTTGTATATCATACCGTCAGTTCTCCCATTGATTTAATTGAAATATAAATCTCTATCTCACTTCCATTATTATCTAGGTTTCCATAACTCCACTTCTAAAAGTCTATACCCTTCTTAATTTCCACTTCGACCACTGGTCTAGATCAATGGTTCTCAGTAGTTTTTCCGGTGTTTACCAGTTACCCATCATGGAATCAGGTCAAGTACTGACAAATCCATTTCTGTCCTGTCTTCTTCTTAATTATTTTCTTCATGCACATCCCTGTCTCTAAACATATGATCATGCCAGTACATACCCACTCCATATATATATATATATATATATATATATATATATATAAACTTTCAGATCTGTTTTTTTTACATGTTATTCGATCCTCACCATAGTTATATTTATTCTATGTCATCTGGTATTGCTTATAAAATGAAATACTTGCTGTTTATAACTGTACTTAGCTGCTCTGGGTGCCACCAGACAGGGCTTCCAGTGTTACATACACCACTAGTTGAAAACGCCCAGGTTTAGAAAAAAGGTCAAATCATGCGGTGTGCTTCATATATTTGAGCAAAGGGTATGTCAAAAACTAGTTATGGTTTTCTGCATAAATGCTTACAACACTATCGCAAAAAGTTTTAATATTAAACTTTTGATTTGAGATTGTTGTTTTTGTGTTTACAGTACCTTTTTAAGCTATAAGGCCATTACCAGTGTTACCCACTGCACTGTTTAAAGTTTTAATGTTTATTGGCTTGTGCTCTCTAACATTTGCTGGGAATGTGTAAAGGGAAGTGCCAACACTTCTGTTTGCTTTTTACTTCATATGTTAGTATCAAAATCATTAACATTCAATTGCTGTCATTTATAATCAATTCTAATGATCTAATATAGCTAATACATAGATGATTACAAGAATATATAATAATATGAACATGGTAATACTCAATGCTCGAAGTGGGCTAGTATACATCGGTATGGTATACTGGCACCTTTTTCCTGCTAAGCCCCCTTGTATAAGCCTCTCTTCCTCTGTACTCACAATCTTGAGACACATGTCTCTGAAAAGGTTGCGCTATGGTTACACATTTTTCATGAGTACAGTTCACTATTTAAAAAAAAACAGCTGTATGAATAATAACAAACAGGGCCGTAAATAGGGGTGTGCGGTGTAAAAACAGCTGAAGATCGTGCTGCGCCCAGTCCCCTCATCAAATTTGCTCAGCCTCAGAGGCCTAAGCAAGAACATGGTCTCTGACCACCAATGAGCCATCCAGTGTTCCCTTCCCTGCCTGAGACTGGGATCACTGCAAGCTCAATGGTGGTCAGTGACCACATGTCTCTGAGTCTGAGCAAGACTTTACAGCGTTAAACATATTCTGCCCATAGGCTTAAATTGTGAGTACTAACAGGTGATCTATCTCCCGAACCACAAAACTGATCTTATTACTTGCACTCTCTTAGACACTCCATCAGACGAGGCCAGAGATGAATCTATGTAATGTTAGAAGGATACTATGAACGGTTAAGGTTAACAGAGTGCAAGCCAGCAGCATAGTTGTTATGGGTGGAAAGTATATAAAATGTAAAATATTTTATCACAATTATTGTTACAAGTACAAAAAAGAAATAGTGCTAAATTGTGGCTTTATATTTGTGAACAGATTTAGGATTGGAAGGAACAGTTTAAAATATTACATAGTGAATGTCAGAGATGACATGCAAAGTTGGTAAAAACAGTAAAGCCAAAGAAAGACTATGGGGGAAATTTACTAAGGTCGTGTTGTGTCTGCGAGTTAAACTCGCAGTAACTCGCGGCGAGTTTAATTTGCTGTATGTCAGCGAGTTTGTTTATTCACTAACATGTGTGTTGTAGCCGCGAGTTGAACTCGCAGGCGTGTTTGTGCGAGTTGAAACAGCGAGTTTGAGCAAACTCGCTGGTATTATCCGCGAGTTTAGTCAAACTCGCAGTTAAGACTGGAGAGTTTGAGCAAACTCGCCGATGTGTTGTGTAAACTCGCCTCTGCGAGTTTCATTCAAAAAGCTTTATTGACAAATTTAAAGGCCTGCATACAATCAGCAGCCATTTTACAA
>JABWIB010006912.1:27240-38316 GCA_016617825.1 Platyplectrum ornatum
GGAGAATACTTTATTGTTGCATTTTGCACACAGATACTGACCAGTGTTACTGTTACACTGTTATTAGACTTGTGCTGGAAACATCATCTCTCACCTGTTATACTTATTGCAACTAATTCAATTTACCTCCCCTGCAATTCAACATGGTTTTGCCCACTCTTGAAAAATCTTACGATTGGATACAATTTATCTTACCGTGTGTACCTAGCTTAAGTCATTATTACCTAAAGATCTGAATCTGGTCCTATATGTCATTGTAGCATGACAACTTACCATGCATATAGTGGAGTGTTGAATCCTAGTAGTTTCAATTTACACTATGTTAAATTGTTAACATATATGTATGGACTGATCCAGAATAAGCCATACACTTGATTGTGTAATGTATCTTATACATTACTTATACTGTTATATACTGTGAGACATGTTTCTAATAACTATAACAACTATGGGTCCAGGATGATAATGGCAACCAAGATAATCGCATCACAGCATCACAACTCGCTTTTGTCCCGCAGACTGTATTACAGCAGTTTGTTGGCCAGCTGTGACCATGTATGCACTTGCAATTTTTGCTCATTTACTCAGCTCTGGGTGGCCTGTCTGACTCTCCAACACTGATTGGCTGCTTTACCTCTTAAGAACTCATCAGGGAGATATCTCTTTCTTGCCAGTGATATTGCCACAATGTTTCATTTGTCTCCTGTTTTTTGGCTATCATTGTTGGTTAGTTGGTTTATTATCTGCAGAATGGATACTTTTGTCTTATGGGTTTGATCTCTCAAAATTTTCTCTACTCTTATTACGTATAGATTTAGTATAGCTTTTAAGGTAGGCTTCTAGACACACAGGCCTATATTTACTATGCAGGGAGATTGAAAAGTGGGGATGTTGCTCATAGCAACCAATCAGATTCAAGCTCACAATCCCCAATATGTAAAATGAAAATGATAATTTGTATCTGATTGGTTGCTATGGGCAACATTTAATCTCCCTGCTTAGTAAATTTAGGCCCAAGAGTATGTGTTAAGGTATGGAGAAGAGAGTGAAGTGAAGTCGTGCACATATACACAGAACTGTGTGTGAAAGTAGTTTGCACACAAGTCTGAATCTGGACGCCTTTGTGTGCAGGTATACTGGGTAGTTTAATAAGCTCTATGTTGGTGTCCCCCTTGTACTACCCTTTTCACTGGTTACCCAACTGCAAGGTCCCTTAACATAACATACTTCTATCATAACAGGATAAATCCTTAGCATATTATCCATAATGTGGTATGGAAATTTAGAAGTGGCGGTATGGAACACAGAATGTAATATAAGTCAATTAAGATTTGACGTTTTTCAATTACATGAATGAGAGAAGTGCCTGTATGGTATACCCCTGTATACACCCCCACTTCGAGCCCTGATATTATGCCAATATGACTTTTGTACTCTTTGCAACACTAGATATATTTGGGTTTGATAAAATTTTATATTCTCCTACATCTCATTGGTTCTAGAACACGATAACTTGACAGAATTAGCACTTCAGTGAACCCCACGAGGCTCCAGTGTTGCTCATTTATATTTTAGTCGCATGAAGTTTTTTTCAGTGAAGTCAGAAGGGACATTAGCAAATGTATCACACATCTGTAATTGCAAACAAGCAATTCATTTCATCAAGCCACAATTCACTGCCTGAAATGTCAAAAGAAATGATAATCAAACTGACAGTGCCATTATGCAAGATAATTCTGATAAATGCTGCAATGAAGACAAAATTAATGAGAAAAAAAACAAAGAAACATTCCCTGCTTCAGCTATTTCAAAAGACATTATCATTTTCATAGTTCTTTTTTCCATTTTCAATTTTAAATTAAACATGTTCTTATCTTAAACCCTCTAGCATACTAATAACGAAACTGATAAAAAAAAAGATAGCAACAGCAAAATCAGAAAAGCTAACATAAAGATAAAATAGCATTTGTCAATGTTCAGGAGAGACCCAAAATTGGCCTCTGCTCTTGGGCCAGAAGTGTGGAATTTGGCAACAATGGGCCAGAAATGACAATATTAAATGACTTAATGAAAATTTCCCTTTCCCTAGGCCTATAACAGTTGTGACTTAAAGCATTTGCTAAGGAAGGGGTGGGGACTGATGGGACAAATTTCCTCATTTACCGTACATACTTTGAGATCTTCCTCTTCGTCGGGATCTCACGGAAGGTATAAATGAAAAACTATGCTAAATGTGACCCAGATCCTGAGATCTGATTGCTTTGTTATACCTTCACCAAACATATGCCTGGAGAGCGGTCGCATGCCCGGAGTGCTCCGTCTCCCGATAGAGACTTTTACCTTCTCCCAGGACGTTTGCCCAGACCATCGGTCTCCCTCCCTCCTGGTAGACCCCTGCTGGTGCTCACCTCCAATTCCCGGTACTCTGCGGATGCTCGTGACCGCGGCCGCTTCCCGGGACCTGCGGCCTCCCCCACCCGGGTAGGCCCCGTGCGGCTACCCCGGCTCCGTCCTGGCACCGTTCGGTTTGGGGGCCATCGACGATCCTGCAGCCAACCCCCATTGCGGCAACCACCCGGACACATCCCTCCTGTCGGAGCGCGGCACTGACTCCCTGCCCGCCAGGCCGCAGCCACACGCGGGTACAGTCTCCGGCTCCCCGCTCTGCAGCAGCAGCTCCCCCTGCTCCACAGTATCCAGCAGGCAGCCACCTCCTCAGCCCCCTAGCCATAACATCCTGCCTGGGGCTTTCGTAGGGGGGAGTACCCCCTCTGGTAGCTGGTCAGTGGGGGTAGCGTGAGAGTCCCCAGTGGGTGACCTCCCCAACATCCTCTTGCTGGACTGCACCGGCCCCCCTGACACTGGTCCCCCTGTAGTCAGCCTCTGGGACGGTGGCCCTGTGCCCTCCATTTTGTGACCAGGAGACCTGCACTGCTCCCCTCCCCAACTGGGGTGCCACACCGCCATCTGGTGGCCACTCCATAGAACAGGCCTGAGTGCACCTGCCTTCCAAGCTTCCTCCAGACTTTTGCTGATGCTACCTTAACATGTTACCCCCCCCTAATGGGGGAAAGTGGCTCCTGGCACCTCATGTGACCGACGCTCCTGGACCCTGACCCACTGTGATCACCCGCTGGCACCACCTCAGTTGACACCGTTTATAGCCGCTGATGGGAAAGAGAGGTGCCCCCAGAAAAAACGCTAGACACGCTCCGGACCTACACCACCAAACCGACCTCCTACACTTTCTATCCCACTTGCAGCAGTCGCCTGATACTCCTGCTCCTCATTCTGACTCCTCCACCATGGCGGAGGCGCCCTCCTTGTCCGGGGATCCCCCCGCACCATCCTCCATGTCCTCAGGGGACGTGAACACCATCTTACCTGCCTGGAGGCACTTCCGACCAAACAGGACTTGCAGGCCCTAGAGCAACGGCTGCAGACGCAAATGAGCACCCAAATGGCCTCCCTCCAAACTGAAGTCTCGCAGCTCACCAACCGCCTGGACGCCGTTGAGTCCACCGCCACTGACCAGGCCACCCACGTTATGCTCCGGGATATGCAAGCCCGTCTTGACGATCTCGACAACAGAGGCCGTCGCAACAACCTTTGGGTCAAAGGGCTTCCGGAGGACATCCCCCAGCCAGGCCTGGTTGATGCTCTCACCTGCATCTTTAACTCCATGGTGGGGGCTCACCCTGACACTCCCGTCATATTTGACAGGGCCCACCGCGCCCTCCGGCCAAGGGGTCCCCCTACTGATGCTCCTAGGGATGTGATCTGCCGCCTACACTACCACAGAGACTGGGAAAACATCCTACAGAAATCAAGGGGCCGCCAATCAATCGATTTCAATGGCCACACCATCCAGATATACCCGGACCTATCATGGCACACTCTCCAACAGCGCCGACTCCTCAAACCCCTGGCGGACTTGCTCCGGGATAAAGATATTTGCTTCCGCTGGGGTTTCCCGGTCAGCATCCACGTCAACACAGATACGGCAACTACCGCCCCTCCTCTCCCGGACTGGCACCATTCCTTCTCAGAGCTGGCACCGCTTCTCCCGCGTGAATCTGAGGACTGGCATACCGTGCCGCGGCGCCGCAGACAACGCGGTCCCCGTTCTGCCCCTACGCGGGAACGCTCGCCCACCTGAGCACCTCTTTGGAAGATGATGGTGGTTCTCCTTGGGTGACATGTTACGCCGCCACACTCCTGATCCTCCCGGCTCCTCTTTGCCTCAACCTTCCCCTTCTCCGGAGGACTGCTACGTGCCTGCCTACCTCTAGGACGCTATGGTGGTGATGTTGGGGATGGCCCTGCATGTCTGTGGGGTGGTGTGCGGGTTATTGCCATTTATTTGACAGTTCATTTGGTCAGGTTCACAGTTGACTGTTTCTCATTTCCTGCTTGTATTTTGCATTTTCTTCCCTCTCCAGGTTATTTTGTTGGTCCCATTTGGTGCTGGCTCCGCCGGTACCCCAGGTTTTTTCTCCCACTATACTTGTTGTTTCGTAATGGGCACTATTGTTGTCTCTCACGCTCCTAGCGGGACCCCCCGTCTCAGCAGGGTTGCGGTTGCAGCCCTGGATGTTGCTGTTTACTACCTACTGTGTATGCCTTCCCTCTCCTACTCTTCCCCCCTTGTGTGTCTCCCTCCCCTCGTCTCCCTACCCGCCCTGAGAGTCTCAGGCCGCCGGCGGTCGCACTTTGGTTTGCCTATGGACCGGTGGCCTCCTGCTTTGCCCTTACCCCTACGCCCCTATGGCTGACCACCGGGAACGCTTACGGGTTCTTACCCTTAATGTCCAAGGCCTCAACATACCTGAAAAGCGGTCAACCTTATTCCGGTTCCTGCGTACAGAAGCCATAGATGTCACGTTTCTGCAGGAGACGCACTTCCACAAATCTAAAGCATCCCCGCTCCGTGATTCCCGGTACTCCCACGTGTTTTGCAACAATTTTTCGGGTGGTAAGTCCCGTGGGGTGGCAATCCTCCTCTCCAAACGTGTCCCACTCACTGATAGAGTTTCCTTTGACTTAGGGGATGGTCATGGTCTTCTAGTCCGGGGGTCAATTTTTGGGCTCCCTTTCACATTTGCCTCGCTATATGCACCTAATTCTAACCAGCCTCGATTTATCGCACAGGTTCTCGACAAGATTAACTCGCTCAGGGTGGGCACTCTCATACTTGGCGGAGACCTCAACTGGGCTCTAGATCCACGCGTTGACACCACCTCCGGGGCGCCGGGCTCTGCACAGGGGGACCTCCGTAGGGTCCGCCAGACTCTGCATGAACACCAGCTGACCGACTTGTGGCGCCTCGCTCACCCAGACGGGAGAGACTACACCTACTTCTCTCGCAGGTACAAATCCTACTCTCGCTTGGACTACCTCTTTCTGCACCATTCCTCCCTACACCTTTTGCAGTGCACGTCGGCAGCATCACCTGGTCAGACCACGCTCCCGTTACTGTTGACATTGCCCTTGACCGAGAACGTATCCGGGAGTGGANGTGGCGTTTTAATGACACCCTCCTCCTAGACCCCCCCACCAAGACAGAACTGGACGCGGCCCTCGACCTCTACCTGGAGACCAATGACACACCTGACGTTTCCCGGGTGACTCTTTGGGAGGCGCACAAATGTGTTTTACGCGGCCACTGTATCCGATTGGCCTCACGCCTTAAGAAACAGAGGGGGGCACACAGACTTGCGCTGCTAGCCTGTATCCATGACCTTGAGATGGCGCACAAAAGGGACGGTCTAGAGTATACTCTCTCCCAGCTGACGGCTAAGTGGGCGGAACTGTCCGCCTCCCTTAACCTCCAGGCCAAACACGCCCTGCTTAGAGGCCAGTCTAGGTTCTACTTATGGGCCAACAAACCTGGCCGTATGCTGGCCAAGGCCCTTAGGGCTCAGCGCAGCGCTATCTTCATACCTTCTGTCAAGGACCGCACTGGCAGACATCACGTACTGGACAGGGATATTGCCCGCATCTTCCATGAATACTATACTGGGCTTTACAACCTGTCTCCCAGCCCTGACACAAAGCACTCTTACGGCCAAGGAGTCCGCTATCTCGACTTACCTCGCTGCCTGTGGGTTCTCCACCCTGGACCCCGAGACCCGTGACTCGCTAGAAGCCCCTTTCTCCGCCCAGGAACTTGACCTTGCCTTTAAGCAATTGCCCTCTGGCAAAAGCCCAGGCCCCGACGGCTTTACCGCCGCATATTATAAGGCGTTCCAGGCCAAACTACACCCGATTTTGTTGCGCGCTTTCAATGAAATCTCCCCTACTGTCGGCTTCTCCGCGCACTCTCTGGAGGCCCATGTCACCGTCATACCCAAGGAGGGTAAGGACCCTTCGCTATGCCCAAGCTACAGGCCCATTTCCCTTCTCAATCTAGATGTCAAGCTTTTTGCCAAATTAATCTCTAACCGATTGAATCACGTCCTCCCCTCTCTGATCCACTCAGACCAGGTCGGTTTTGTTCCGGGAAGTGACAACACCACTAAACTGATTAATATCGTACACTTCGCCAACACCCAGAACCTCCCTACTTTGCTCCTCTCTACTGACGCTGAGAAGGCGTTCGACAGAGTAGATTGGGACTTTATGGCAGGCGTGCTTCACCACATGGGACTTGGGCCTGTAGCTTTCCATAGAATCATGTACCGCACCCCCTGCGCCCGGCTCCATATCAATGGTGGCTCTATATGTTCGGAGCCTGTGTTTACCTACTGTTTTATGATTGTTCCTGCTATATTGGTACATCTTTCAGTAAACAGAATTTAAAACAAACATATGCCTAACCACATCCTCCAAGTGACCTCCAATAGTCAGAACCCTAATTTAACTGTCCCAAAGACTGACAATGGTGCGGAAGTCTTCATTAGTCCACAGAGAGAATATTATACTTTAAGGACAGCTCTCTGCCAGAGTGTCATGCATGCTAAGTGTGAATGAGTTTCAATGATTTCTGATTGGGGTGTACAGAATTATCTATATACTAAGAGAGTACGGGAAAATAAAGCTCTAGAAAAATCAGTAATTGAGTTAAAAAACAAAACACAAGAATGCTGCGTACAGCCAGTGGGTTGCCATTGGAACAGCACTGCCTAAAGCGAATTCTGAATTATTTTGAAATAAGAAGTCCTAACTATTTACAAAGGAGTAAGCAATCAGGACAGTTTCTGTGGAAGGAGATGGCATTTTTAGCCTGCAGAAATCTCAGAGGATAAAAAAAAACCTCAGAATGAGAACACTCCAGATTAGAGGTGAATTGCTATGGTAACTCCATTTTACTGAAGCTATTTGTTGACAAATGTATGTGGGTATTACCAAAATATGCTTAAATCGTAATAAAAAGTGTATTATAATAACAGAGGTCTACAGTCTGCTGTATTTTACTTAGGCATAAATACTGTATAATCCGGTTAGCATATTATTGAATGTTACTATATTACAATATCATTGAATTCTAATATGATGTAATATGTTTTCTTCTTGCCAGCAAAAAAAAATACATTCAGTTGGAGTCAATGATGAATACAGGGTTCATTAAAGCAATAATCCACATTGTTTTTGGGATGAGTTATATTCAACAAGGTATGACACATATAAGAAAAGGTACTGGAACTGGGGCTGTTGATAAAGTGCATTCATATATATGTACGGGCAAGAACAGGAAGATTAGACCCACTAATGAAAAGGTTCATGAGACATGCTTACTAGTGGAAAATGTTATCATGGATAGAAAAGCTTTTAACACTTCTGTGCAGGTCAATTCGTAAAGTTTTCAGCGCTCCGTTTGCTAATAGCTGATAATGCAGCTGATAATTATGGTAACCTCGATGTGAACCTGTCTACATTGCCCTACAATTTACAAATATTACCCCATCGGTGAGGTAAATTTAAATTTAGAAACATCTGTTAGACACATATGAAAATATAAGATAAGCCTCCTGCCACTATCAAGGCTTTTCTGCTGTGGAGGTCCTAAATCTAAACTATGAGAATTCTAATATTGGGTCACATATCATGTGTTTTTAAATTGGGAGCTAACTCACCGAAGGAGGCAAGTTACAACTGGTTACAAATGGCAAGTAAAATATTACCTTATTCAGGAGGGAGCTCTTGTATATTAGTCTGGATCAACTTCAATTTTAAAATTAGGATCCAAAATAGGTTGAACTTGATGGACTGAGGTCTTTTTTCAACCTCAACAACATTGTTACTATGGGCCTTATACAGAGTTTCTTGCGGCTGCAGAGAGCAACCGCCAGTTCCATTGGACATTACCTGCTTCAAAGCTACTACGCACAGCTTACACCATGCCAGGACATCACGAAAGGCCTTATAGATTACACAATATAAATTAATACAGGTTACAACAAAATGATGACAAACAAGAATGAAATATGAAAATATCTGGATAACCATATGGCATAAACCTGTGCACATTGTTCCCACATTCACCATCTGTCTCGCTGTCTTACACCCACACACCTGTTTGTTGTCTTTCCTATTAAAAAAGGAGCATATAAACGTATGATGTGTGTAGTTGGCAAATATTGCATTACAGCTACAGTATATCCATTTAATATGAAGGACATTCTTTATTTTCATTGCTCAAAAAAAATAAATAAATAAGATCCGCTTCCATCAACAAGATAAAATCCTTCCCATTTTCCATAGCTGTTTCCATTTTGCAGCACACAAATGGGGACAGTCTCATCTAAATGGTTGGGGGTATGCATGTGTCACGATCAGTGTGATTGCACAGTTAAGAAAGTAAAGAAATTCCTACTAGAGATGACTGCTAACCACTGTTATTTGGTACAGATTTTAATTCATCATCTAGATTTAGTATTGGAGACAACATTCCTCAAGTTACACCTGACCCATAAAGGGCCTTTAAAATATGACTGGGAATAAGAGCCAAACCAGAAACCACTTCCTTAAGCAAGAGGTGCCTATCTGCAGACAGCTGTTTCATGGTGTTTGCCCCTCATCAGCGCAGAGCAGGGATCTGGTGGCATGGTGAGAGGCCATTAATGTAGCTCTGGTGGGATAGACACTCTCCTTAAGGAGAGCACCTTTACGGCGTATGGAGTCTTATAGGTCATGCTTGCTCCATTAAAAGTTAAATGCAAACATGCGCTAGGGAAATGAGCTATATCTCCAGTGCCACCTATTGGAGGTAGCGTTCTTCAAGTCACATCCAACCCATATAGGGCCTTTAAAATATGACTGTGAATAAGAGCCAAGCCACTTCCTTAAGGAAGAGGTGCCCATCTGTGTCATGTTACTTTGTTCTTCCTCTCCTCTGTGTTACTCTTGTGCTTTATCTGCTCTAGCCCTGTCTGCTCACTGATCTGTCTTCTCTTCTGTGTCCTTCTCTCCTAACCACTGCTGGAGCTATCTCTGCCAGTGTCCACTACCTTCCTTCCAATCCTTGCTGGAGTTGCTGGTGGCTTGAGTTCAGGTTAGAGTTAGACTCACAAACAGAGTAAGTGACATAATTTTAATGATAAGAACTGTGTGACAGAGGATATTTATCCATCTAGTGCAGATGGGTCAACTGTTGACTTTCCCACATTCTGCTTTTTTGATAACACCCCTGCAGAAGTGGAACACAAAACTATAATATTAGTGGCTAATCTTATACTAAAGCAATAACACAAATGGCTAGTTTATAATGCTGTAGAATTCATCAAGGAATAGAATGGTTAAATTGCTATAGTTATGCTTGTTGTGTTACTTTTGCACGCTGTTCTAAAACATTTATTAAAGGAAATGACATTTTTCTTAGCTAAATAGCCTACTTTGCTGAGCTGTATGAGACAGTGAGCAATATTCACACATTCTCTGAAGCTCTCCTCTTGTGACATTGATTTGATTTTGAAATTACAGATAGTAACATCCGCATGCAAGATTAAATTTGATTTAACACCAGAAAACACATTTTGGCACAAATAAACCTAGAGATTTAATGAAGGTCATGGTATGTGCACAAAGAAAGTAAATTGAATTAACATTACATGATTAATTTGTCACTAAATATTAATAATTAAAAAATATTCTACATAATGTTGAATATGTAGTCATCAGCTTCTGAGTAAACTATATTGTGGTAGTAAAATACATACAGTGGTAGTAAATGATCTTGAGTTATTATCCCTGCCCCAAGCCACACCCCTGAAGCCACACCCCCCTTTTTACCCTGGCCAGTATTTTATGTCGAGGAAGGCAGCAACCCTACCCAGGTTCTATATTATACCACCACAATACCACAGTACTGCTAAGCTCTTTCTTAGTACCTTTATCTGTTGTCAAAGTGTTAGTACATAAGTATAGAGATGGCAGGGTGCTGGATTGCTATGTATCTGTCACTCCTGTGTCACTGCTGACTCCTCCCTGAAGATATCTTTACAAGCCACAACAAAATGGCCACTTCCATAATCAGAGACATAATACTTCATTCAGAAGAATTTAGGTTGTCTCAACACATGAAAAAAATGGCACAGAATCTCGCAATATCCAACAACCTTAATCCGAGTGAGCATGATGCTGATGTTCAGCTTCAACATCACAGGTCTCCTGTCTGCTCGGTACACTCAGATCTGCTAAATTCTGGGTTTCGATATCAAAGAAACCGGACCCGCCCATCTGTACAAGAAACTAAAGACAAGTGTAAAAAGGACATTGCTCAGCTGGAGATAGTTACAGAAATTTCCATTAACACTGGACCATGGTCTAGTTGATAAAATATTACAGACTGTTTTAAAGCTTGCTTTCTGTAAAGTATTCACTTATAACACACAAGCTCACAAAGCTCACAAAGTTTTGCAGATTAATATTATTGAAATTACCAAAAAATCTTGGTGTATCGGGCCCCGAGATTTCTGTTGCCGGCCCTGCCTGTGAATAGCTCCAAACATTGGTGTTCCTAAACTATTTCTGAAAAAAATGGAAGCAAAGGACCCATAGGCCTGAGCTGCAATAAATGCCAGGCTGAGATCTGTCTCCCCTCCCCTGCCCCCTCTTTAGTGAGGTAAGGTCAGGCCA
>JABWIB010006914.1:15183-26399 GCA_016617825.1 Platyplectrum ornatum
TCAGAGTCCTTCTATAGTATATTTTACTGAAATACTTATTACATTCACTGAAACTGTACGTACAAGAAAAGAGAATATCGGAGTGTATGTGTAACCCGTCTATGTGATTGTCCTATTACTGTGCCGTAACTCTAATTACCAGAACTTCATGAGATCCCATAGCAGGCATTCGGTGGGCACACACCTATTAATGGCCTCATCTATCCTTTGNATCGCCTCCAGGGAAATGTAATTTATATTTCGCATAGGAGCTCATGGGCATGATAATACTGGAAAGGGTCCAGATATAAGAGTTTTGGCCACTGCTGCTGGACTTGTGCTCTGANACTTCCACTGATCTGGAAAGTCATTAGCCAACTTTCTTTCAGGACGGTGGTTTGTGTAATGCGAGTACGTAAGAGGAGTAAATTCCTTTCATTGCTTAGGATTGCACGGTGATGGGCTAGCACGCCGCCACTAGCGCTGTGTGTCAGAGCTACATCCGCTATTAGGTCTGGATCTCGTCTAGTGTCTGGAAACTCCTCTTTTGGGAATCTTCGGGAACCCTGTACTGCTTAGCGCAGCTCATGTCCTCCTCATTGTTAGAACCATTAGAAAAACGCTGAGCTGTCTGCTGAGTGCGGTATAATAGCGAAGATCTGTTCTCAACATATTCCCTGCTCCTTCTGTCTAAAAAAGACTATGAATGAGACCCCCATGACGAGCGCAAATCCCATTTCCACGAACGGAGGGTGCACAGAGCATGAGAACGCCGCCTGCTGAATGTTACCGTTCCTAATGACCGTGAGACATAACCCCATCTGCCCCACAGAGACCTGCAAATCACTGGCAAATTGCCACAGCGCCCCACATTTATTTCTACTGCTCTTACTAACATTTATATCCGGCGTAATCTGCAGAGCGCAGTTCTGTGATCAGGCAATCCGGGTAACAGGCACTGTTACTACTGTAATTCTTTATCTGTAAAAAGAACATATTAAGTCGATTTAGGATTCGGTTTACTCACTCAGTCTATGNCTTATTGGTGTAGCCTTTGTAGAACCCTTGGTCTATATATTTCCACCTTCCAACACAATTATTTAAAGATCTGAATTTAGATGAGCTGTCATTAATCCAAAATGTTACGGCCCAAGTGATGCCAATAATATTATGTATCCAGGATCATAGCTCTATGTCGACCCTTTGGCTCTAAGCTCAGGGACGAGAAGCCGTAAAATAAATGGTGGCGATAACATTATCCGAACTGTGTTTGGCAGGAAGCTTGCAATTTGTGTTACAGGATCGGGCTCGACCAGTGTGAATGCGTAATGTCACAATGACTTGATTAGGCTCCGCTTGCACTAATGGGCTGCTTGTAATTATTGACCCCGCTGCCAACAGCACAATGNAGATGATTTTTACAAGGCATTAATGTGCTTTGTACGACCCTTGGCAATCACAGGGCTCCCATGCAAGCTCTCACATTGCCTTCCTCTNGTGGATGGGAAAGCATCTATTTGCAAATAAATAGTCACATTTCATTGGGCTCTCACTTCTCCGGTCTGTTAGTGGTTTTGACAGATGTATACATTTGGATTGCTTACCAGAGTCCTTAAAATTGATATAATCCCTGTTCAAATTGTCATATCATTAGGCATTGTGGTAACGCTTNGCTTTAATGATCAGATTCAATGTCAGTTTATATTGTGAGGAAAGAAAGACTTATCCGACTGGCATAATATGAAGCAAATTAGGATTGTCATTTTAAATGCTGCCTTTCCTCACATGAAATCTGAGACTAGCGTATGACTGCTGAGCGAAACTGTGTGCCATGTGAGCTTCCCTCACACAACATGCACAATCCAGAAAATAAAAGTCATATAGAGAATAACACATTACGTAACATTTACTTTATTATCCTGTATCCCAGTATAAGTAATATATTCATTACAGACACACGTACCCCATTCTGCAACACAGGCTACACTGATAACTAGTCGCCAGTGTGGTATGTGATCATTTAACCTGTGTGGTGGGAGCTGGTTCATGTGTGTATTAGAAGGGTGTCTGGTAAATTAATCCACTTTTTTACATAAATATAAAGCNAATACTGTGTTCATGTCAGCTCAATAACACACAGTACCTGTCGTAGGTCTGATTTGATGGGTGCATTGCATAAATCCTGCATTATCATTCTGTCTGGCAGGCCTGTATGCTTTATAATGTGAATATTTTCTTTTTACCATCACCAACCTTCATAAGGTATGGGGGGGATGAATGTTAAATTAAAATAAATGTTCATGAAATAATAATGAAGCGTAAAACCATTATCCCTGATCTCATTCTGTTCTTTCCTTTGGTTTTGCTGTAAAATGTTTCACAGTTTCTATTTTTATCTGATAATTTACCAATAAATAGTAAGCTGGTGGCATTGCCAGGATCAGGATTTCCTATATGTATAATGCATAGCTATTATTTCATGGCGCAGTTTGGGGGGGACCGGAAGGCTGCTTCCTCTGGATGTAATCATTTCTTGTGAATATGGCAATTATGCCGTCTTTACATTTCCCCCAAGTTGGTGGAGACTGAGTGAGTAATAGTGTTAATTTCATATCGTCAGCAGCCCCTTTCCTGCTCGGTGCAGGCTGAGCACTTGCTACCCCGCTGTCTGTTTTTCCTTGCTAAGGTTCACTTGTAATTATGTTGATTTTCATCAACCCACCCCCTCATGGAAGCTTATTAGTTTGAATATTTTTTATTTATGATCATTTCACCAAACTCCTGCTAGCAATTCCAATTACTCTCACCGCTTCCTTGTAATTGTCTTTCCATAATGGCTCAGAAACAATTGCACTAAATGAGGTGTCTCCAGCAAGATGAGAGTCTCACTTCATTAAAGGCTAATGTGTTCTCAGCTCCCGCACGGTGGGGCCTGGTATGAAAGTGAAACGTTTAAACAGCTCCTTTTATGCAGCACAGACGCTGCAATATTTTATTTTACTTTATTTCGGCCTTATTGGAGGTGAAGGATTTGTTAGGAAAGGAGCTCATGGTATTGTTGTTATTAATCAGTAGATGACCTCTATTCTTATCTTATGAATGTTATTATTAAATATTATTTATTATTTTTTATTTCCTAACAGGTTTCAACACAGTACCATCATATTACGTTGTGTCATAACATTGATAAGATTACCTAGTGGATGAGATGCTCGCAAGCTTTTACTCTATAGATATTACATAGAGTAACTATTATATTCTACGCACAGGGTTATCCTCTGTCCTGACCTTTGCTTGCAAGTAATTTGGACAATACAATTTCTATGTCCTTCTAAGTATAAAAAGAAAGAGTTCATAGTGTTTTGTGCTCCAGTCATTACATAAGGACCTACATTTACTAAGCTGGGAGACTGCAGGGAGGCTGAAAAATGGGGATGTTGCCCATAGCAACCAATCAGATTCAAGCTCTCAGTTTCATTTTACATACTGGAGAATGTTCGCTCGAATTTGATTGATTTCTATGGGCCACATCCCCAATATTTCAATCTCACTGCATTCTCAACGCTAGTAAATTTAGGCTCATGAGTCTGTTTTCTGATTGACACCTTAAAATGTATGTTACACAAATTTGTGTTATGGATAGTAATACAGTTTTGTTATGTTTCCTTGGGTTCTAGTTATTTTTGTGTTATTCATTTTCTCTTAGGCCAGACCTGGTCAATCACTTTACTCTCCAGATTATGGGACTATAAATCCCAGCATGTCCTAAATTCATAGGCAATGCTGAAACCGTGCTAAGCATGCTGGGAACTCATAACTTCACAACATCTGGAGAAGCACAGGTTGCCCATGCCTGTCCTAGAGAAGTTCCAGAAACTCCTAAAGTACTTTCCCTCCATCCACCATAAATATGCGACCTGTGCAGGGGAAAAAGTCAACGGCAACACTTTTAACAGCCCACTTTATATTACTGGTGTTTCTGACTATTGTTACTTTTACAGAGTAAATATGGCTATTTATTTATATTGATGAGTTACAGCTGAAAGGAAAACGTATTGTACATACAGCATTAGGGGTTCTCTCTCATCACGGTTTGNATCTGATAGAATGGGGACATTTTTCTTCCGTATGATGACATTAAATTTCCCTGTNAGTGAGTGATATGTTGGCGTTCAGCTCTCGGCGACGGGTTTGATTTATTCTGTAGAAAACCATTTTTCTTTTTTTGAAGCAGGATCTGGGTGAACAAGACACAAGGATAAACCTCTGAACACATTATAATATTATATGCATTGGAAATGCTCCTCTTATCCCGTCCAGATATAATGGCATTTGTCAGACAATGCGATACGCGCGCCTTATGTGACCGTTCTGCTGGATCGCGCAGCACAAACGTGTTTAGTGTTTAATTAGTGATCTCTTGTGCAACGTTCCCCAGTCCCCCCTTATTCTCGGCTGCCCCCCTNGGTGTCTGTTAACATGGAATTGCCCCGCCAGTAATTGGGAGGCCGTGCAGAAGGTGGCTTATCTCTAGGCAGGAATGTTTAACTGGAAAGAAAGTTAGTCTCCCATGTAAACATGGATTGTGGCCAGGATATGTGCTTTTCTCATAGACTGAGGATCTGTTTCAGCCCCAGACCACATGTCCACGGGGAACAGTTACACGTTGGTTAATTGCAGACAATTCCATTCCTATCCTGGTTATCAGACCGCGTGGTTGAGGGTGGATCACTTTCTCCCGCACTATCTTTCTAATTGGCCAGAAAGAATGTAACCTAAAACTGTGAAAACCTAAAGCCTGTTCCCTTTGAGGCCCAAGAAAAACAGCCTCACTTAGACAGTCAGCGCTCAGAGACCCCGTTTTATTTTGCAGGTTGTCTCGTTTTTCCAGGTCTTGTTATGCTTACCCCACACTTTGCTTTCTGACCTGAGAGTGATGGAGCATTTCAGAAGACAAATATTCATGTGGCGTATTTGGGGGGCACTGAATTTCTCCAGAAACGTAAGATGTAACAACTGGCTCCACGGTGCATTCCAGGACTGACACAGGGAGACCATTATCCCATCTCCATGTAATGTAGAAACCCTTCATCTTTAACCCTTGTCAGGTGACTTCATATAACTCGCACCAATTAAAGGTTTATACTTTCAAGGTCACAAATACAATTTATACGTTTAAATCACACAATTACTATATATATAGAGAGAGAGAGAGTGAGAGTGAGTTAGCTATAAGTTCAGGTTAAAGTTTAAAACCACACACATCATTTTGAAGACAAGAGTACTAGTACTATTCACTCACTATGGGATCAATTTCAATATATACCTTTTTGCAAATATATACCTACTTATATATATATAAATATATACTTGCATTCATATACAGTAGATATACTGATATAGATACATTTTCTATTTATGACATTCAGCCCCTAAGTTAGTGAATTATATATATATGTCTTTTGCCATCTGGTATTTCACTTTTTTTACTTGTTAGAGTATGAATGCTACATCCTGACCCAGTCATCACTGTGTTACCACCCTAGGAGTGACTTCTTATCATGTCTAGCTGGGTGGCATGATATATGATTATTCTTCCTATAAATGTGACTGAAACATTTTGTTTTATGAAACACTACTTCAACAAGGAAGGAAGTATAGTAAATATTTATAGTAGAAGTATGGCCATGCTGACAGCTTGTTAGAGTAGTAATGTGCTTTGTGGTCAAAGTAAAATATGTAACGGTTTATATATTTTTTTTTATTGAATTATACATCATTCTGCCCTGTGAAACATTCTCCACATTAGTAGGAACTTAGTTTATAAAGTTTTTCTTCTTTATACTCAATGTTTTTTAAAATTGTGATTACTGTTTACCACACAGTGTATCTAGCGCAGCTAACAATATCTGAACATAAACTGTATAATCGCTACACCTCTAACAAACATCATCCAAATCACAGTGTCTNCATGAAATATGACTGTATGGACGTCTTTTCCCCATCACTCCACACTGTTGTTAAGAACCTGGGAAATCATGGGAAATCATGTGAGTGGGTGCACAGCATTNCAGCAGAAACTTTTACATTGTAGATTTTGTAGGTTTGGACTGATCCAAGCTAATANGTGTAGCCCATTACGTGAGAATGGCAGGACTGACTTTACAATCTTTTCCTGGCAATTATTTGTTTGAGTCCTAAAAGGTTTGAAAATACAGATCTCCTTTTACAGTGATTTACAAAGCTGATGTGACACCTCATTCAACCATTTAACCGTTTACTTTTCTATGAGTGAAATACAAATATATTATATACAAGGCAGACAGGCCTTACGTTGCTTTAATTCCCTTTCTGTCCAGTATACTTTGACCCTTTTGGGGTGGGTACAGTGTCCCTGTGTATATGGACAGTATATGTTAGCCCCATAATCCCAGTCATTTCTCCACCCGCTCTCCTTGTGCCACGAGTGAAGCGTTGTTCACTTTGCAAATGTGTGTTGGGAAAATGTCGACATCTGTTACTGCACAGCTCAATTAACTCCCAGAAATGTGATTACCACAGATCAGGAGTCACTTATGTTTCCCCTCATCTCGTTGAGAATATTCGCTGGTGATAAAGGGAGTTGTCACGTTATTGGTAGCAAAGAGCGTGAATGTGGGCTCTGTTTACATTTCCACCATGCACCCCTATACCTGGCACGCAGATAGTCTGTCATTGCTTACCACGCGTGTTCTCTGCTGGATTCCACCCAGCTTGTAGCTATTGGAAAGCGAGTGTAAAAGGAAGAACATGGGCATAATTCTACAGTGAAATAAACATGGTGGCCAGCAGACAAACCATGTACCGTGGCACATCTGACACAAGCTCCCCAAGTTCCCACCAGAAATGATTCTGACTTCTGACAAAAGTAACTTCAATATACAGTAAGCACAAAAAAATAAAATAACGCAAAGCAAATTGTTGTTAATACTTTCTGCAATTTGTAAAATTTTGGACCTGTTGCATTATTGGAATTTGAAAGAATCACCTCTTATAATCCTAAATCTATTAGAAATTACAAAATATTTACNGTTTACATAGGTGGACAAAAACACTCTACATAGAGACATTGAAAGACTAATAGTTTAGTTTCATTGTTATCCATCATTTATTATTCTCCTCTCTGGTGAAAACATGGTAAAGCTGCTATTTACTTATCACTCACTATTACTGTACCCCTACATACCACATATCACTGCAGACAAGGGCCTATATTTACTAAGCAGTGAGATTGCTAGGAGTCAAGTGGGCATGCTGCCCATAGCAACCAATCAGCTCAAATTCACCAGTATGTAAAATCTGATCCCCACTTTTAAATCTCCCTGCTTAGTTAATTTAAGCCAAGATNTCCAAATAGAGTGAGCGCATGAATAACCAGCATTCTCCACAACTCATCTTCTGGAACACTGTAAAGGGTTAATTTGTCCATATAACTTTAACCCTGTGTTTTCTGGGTGCCTTGTGTCATTTTCTGCTGAGATGTTATATTTAGAGAAACGCGTTGTTTCAGCAGCCGCCATTCCCAATATTAGAGTTAAGTGATTATTTTCTATGCCATAAAGCATTTGGAGACCCTGGGACGGAGCAGATATGTGTTGTGTTTACTGGTTTCCTGCTAATTGCTATTCTGAGGATGCTAATTTGCTTACTTGGGCTGCAGATTTCTTAGATGCGGCTTTTATGCTTTGCTGTGAGATTCTGTATTTAGCTGTGTTTTTTCTATCATTGTTTACTCTCAGCAGGTTTGTGGTGCTGAGTATCAGCTGGACTCCNTGTAGTCCTTATAATTAGCATCATACAACTGATCCTAAGCTGGGAACAGCAGCCGAAAAACGTAGCAAAATCTGCACCTTAACAAAACCATTCTGACAGGTGAGGCCAAGAGGCCACGTTACCAAATGCAACCAAGAGTTGAGTTCTTCTGCATATACACAAAATGACACCACATAACACCTTATATATCCTGTCTGCCTGTCTTTCTGCTTGTTCCTGCTTCTGTCCACCTATCTCTCTGCCCAGGTCTATCTGTTTCTCTCTGTCTGTCTCTTTCTTTCTCTGCCCAGGTCTGTCTGTCTCTTTCTTTCTCTGCCCAGGTATGTCTGTCTGTCTTTTTCTCTCTCTGCCCAGGTCTGTTTATATTTCTATGTCTGTCATAACACCTTATATATCCGCTCTGCCTGTCCCTCTGCCTTTTTCTCCTTCTGTTCATCTATCTCTCTGCCCAAGTCTGTCTCTTTTTCTCTCTCTCTCTGCCCAGGCCTGTCTCTTTCTCTCTCTGCCCAGGTCTGTCTATTTCTTTCTGTCCGTCTGTCTCTTTCTCTCTCTGCCCAGGTCTGTCTGTTTCTCTGTGTCCGCCTGTGTCTTTTTCTCTCTGCCCAGCTGTCTGTCTTGTTCATGTGTGTCGGATGCATCTGGTAGCTCATCATACATATGGAAGACAGTAAAACATTGTAATGTACATGTGAACACGTGTTTTACACTGGCCTGGAACATGTTTGAGAGTATCTATTCACAATTAGACCATAAAATATATATATAACATCACTATTTATTTGTGCCACACACCATGGAAATAGTGCAGGTTTCTGTATTTCCTTGCTGAATCTAATGCAGCAGTCATACAAAATGTATCTCTTATTTCACCTGTTATTAGAGTGTATTTGCTGTGACCTAATACAGATCATCTTCTATATTGTCTGTCTGTGGAGGGAAGACAATAATGGGTGCACTATGACCACAAGTCAAATACATCATGAACCATGTCATTTATCAATTAGTAACAGCTGAAGCCAGCCACAGTGATTGTTGTACACTGGTACACGTTATATTTTAATAATAATAATAATAATAATAATAATAATAATAATTTCTTGTATCTATTCTCCTGGCAGTGAGGTTTACATAGTGAGATCAGTGGATGTTGTGGCCCCGGGCTGCATGTACCTGTTCTGTAGAGTTAAAAAATTCCCTTCCCTCTTGCAGATTGTTCTGTTTTTAATATTGTTCCGTTTTTGCTTCTCTCCATGTACTTAGCCCACCTCAGGGGGTCTCAACAATGGCCTCTGATATCATTAAGAGCGCATCGGAGTGAGGAGAGAGGCATTTTACATATTTTAGCAGTAATGGCTTAATAGCGGCTACAAGTTCACCTGCTAGACGCACGAGATCGTGAGATTAATGTCCCACAGTCCTCATTCCTCCTGACTGTATCTAGGGTGGCCCTGTGCTCTGTGAAGATACAATATAGCAACACATGGAATAGCCCAGGAAAGTGTATGGATGAAAATGTACATTACTGAGGTGAGTGTTACAGGACTTTTATCACCTACCCGAGAAGTAATTAAATAACNAACCTGCTAATCATTGGTGGCCTAATGAATGAAAACCTCATTCCAAATCATTAACTAAAAAAAAATCCTGTTAATTAGATATTAAATGTCCTGCCCAGTGATCGGCTTACTAATGATTAATCAGCACGGCTAATAATTACAAACCTATGCTGCTAATCATTGCCACCACCTCCCAACCTGGGTTCATCCCAACAGGTGCAAGTGTAGACCTGCACTGCAGGGTGGCAAGTTTAAATTGTGAAAAGAAATAGAGTTGAAAGGTTGAAGGTTCAATCTCTCAGCTCAACTCTATTTTCATAATTATACATAAAGCTCAGCAGTATGTTAGTTCTATGTGCAAATGCAAAGTGTTTTTCTGCATCCAATAGAATTAAAATCATTTGCATCACTCACATTGCAACATGGTTTTGAAGGGATTAAAAAATAAATAAATAAATCCTATTTAATCACACTGAATGGTGGCAAATCAGAGAACTCAGATTCATCGCCCAAAGGAGGAGGCCTTTCCTGTGCATTTAAATAATAATCTAAATGTGAGAGCATCCGGGCCCCTTGTCTGAGACTTATAAAGACCTCAAGAGGATTTATGGACACTTCTGAAATGTGCTCTTATTGGAAGTGTGGGTCCCATTCTATGTGACTTTCTACTATGTCTCTAGTTTGGCTTATTCTGTTCCATAGAAGTCTATAGCTGCATAACGTTAGATGTTTGGGGCTGTAAGGATTCCTTACTGACCAGTCACTTGCCAGGGAGCCTCTCTATAGACATTACAGAGAAGTCATCTCAGTAACATGCTGCTACATTACCAAGCATCTGCTCTTTGTATAGAGTAAATCTCCAGTGCACTCATTTATTATTTATTATTACCAGTTTTTCTTTATATAGCGCCATCATCTTATGTAGCACTTTACAATTTCTATCAGACAGAATTGGTGTGGAAGGGGGCTGTGCCCGCAGGCTTACATTCTATAGGATATTGATACATAGGGGCAATTACACATACACTAGAGACCATTTTGTCAGCTCCTGAGTAAAATAAACTTCCTAAGCGTTACTGTGTACATATTTTACAGAGGGTTTGTACGAAACAAGATGTTTATGATTCTCCTATTATTACAAAGGCCCAGTTCACTTTCAACATAAACCCTTGTGTTATGAAATAATGTGTTTGTGTCACTTTGCATATAGTCATTGGTGTGTAGCACTGCATTACCCGCTCCATTATCCCATGGCAGGATTATTACATTTATCCATGTAGCAAATGGCAAACCTGCAGTGCAGGGACCACGAGGATCTCATGTTCACTAACTTCTTTCCAGCCTAGACCAGTACATGACACATCTACAGCTATATACCACAATGTTACTGAAAGTACAGTATCTGATATATAATATACCCCTGTAATTATACAGCTGTGTCGTATTATTATTACTATTATATACCCCAATGTTACTGAAAGTACAGCACTTACAGTACTATGGATTTGTCACTAATAATTTTATTTTTACATGCACCCTAGGGGTGCTTGGGTGTCTTACAGTATTTTGGGGGGTGAGATAGATTAGCAACCCTAAAAGATATGTAATTGACACTGTCATTCATTTTGGACATTTTAGTTTTCAACCTCTTGGCTGAACTTGGACTTAAAAGCCATCTGGATTATAACTTATTCATCTCAGCGACCCCAAACTATCTATCTCCGTGTAATTATACTATTTCNTTCTCCAGTGCTACTAACAGTACTCTAACATCACTTTTATTATACAGATGTGTTCAGCATTATTACATAGTCCAGTGTGATATATTATATCGCTGTTATTATATAGATGTGTCACTGTGTGATCATG
>JABWIB010006916.1:8088-32392 GCA_016617825.1 Platyplectrum ornatum
AATGAAATTAGAGTAAAAAGAATAAATACAGAAATCAAAAGACAAAAACACATTTTTAAAACAATAGTTTTTATTNTAATTGAACTAAACATTATTTTTTCTACACTTTAAAAGCAGGTCATACTTCTGCTTGTTTAGCTTTGCTTTTTACCTGTGCATCCACCTGTTTTCCACCTCTGGATTAGGCCCATCATCTAATATTGCTATCAACAGATGAAATGTATATCCCCTGCAATTCATGGTTTTGCCCAGGTGAAACTTTCCTCCTAATTCTCTTTATTTCAGGCTCTGGGCCTGTTCCATTATCCTTTACTGACAGCAACAATGAAAGTTTTTGCTTACATATTTTCCCAGTATGTATGTATGTAAAGGCAAATTGCCATGTNCTTGTAGGTGCTATAACATTTTTACTCCTGTGTATCTGCTGATGTCTGAAGTGGGCAGGTATAAAACAATTACAATGACTGCAGTGATCGCAGGTGCTCTGTATTGGAGCAGATACGTTTGTTGCAGAGTTTGTGAGTTGGTTAATCTTTTGATTTGGTAGGTGCGAGTGGGGTTGTATGAGGCTAGGAGCAGGTAGGCAGGAATCCACAGGGATTATGGATGTAATATAGTGGCACAATAACACTGTAAATTCATGCAGAACAAATTCAGTTGTATATTGCTTAATTTAATGTGTGTATGATTAATAGGACATATCTTCCCATATAAAGTAGCGATCATGTGATTGGGATTTTTATACCAGGAAATACATCAAGCATATATTGTATACATTGATGTCAATGAAAAATAAAGAATATTTATGCCTATTAGTAAAGCTTTATGAATAAGCTGTTAATAATAATAAGCTGTTTTTGTTTTCCTCTCAGAAAGTGGTGATTTCTTGGTTCTTGATCTGGAAGGGGCCAAATTACGTATTCTAAAGGTGAAGCTGGATGGTTCTAGGGGAGTAGATATGGACAGTGAGATATACAACATCCCTGAGGATGTAATGACGGGATCAGGAGAACAGGTAAAACCCTATAGCATTTTCTGAGATCATAACTTGTTTCTGTTATTCACTCCCTTTCTCTTCCCAATACTGTGGGTTTGATATTGGGAGGTTACTGACCTTAATTTAAAAGGGTTTTCTGTTCAACACAATGATATGAACTGTATTTCAATTAAAACTGTAACATATATAGTAAATGATTGCTAATAATGATGTGCACCTTACTGTACAGAATCCTAGAAGAACTGACCTATACAAACCTGTTGACTTTCTTCTAGTGTTGGGTATAATTACAACAACGCACATAACATGTGTTATGGTATGATACAACATACTTGGCAGATGTTGTGTTAAGCAACATCGTGATGTGTGTGTCCACTTGGTAAAAGTGCCTGTCTTGGCTTAGAACATAGGAACAAGTGGGGATGAGTGAAGAAGACTAGGGGGACATAAAGTTCCAGGGGCTAGATTTACTAAATTGTACTAAAAAGTGTAGCTGTTGCCCATAGCAACCAATCACATTCTAGTGCTTACTAAACAATATCATCTAAGGGCAGTTTACTAAACTGACCCCCTGTAGTATTTCTGCTTGCAGGAATTGAATTCAGAGAGAATCCACTAATGGCTCTGCATTACTGCACCACCAGCTTTACATGTCATGGAACAGGGCTGGACCCTGAGGACAAAGATTTCAAGGTCTGGGCTGGTTATGTAAGTGTAGGATTGCCCAGACTTGGTGGTGCCAAGAGACTGATAATCCTGTTTCAAGTCTGCATATGATTATAGCCTTCAAACAATGGCAGTGACTTATATAAGAAAGATATAGCCTGACTTTCACAATTATATTCATTACATTATATTAGGATAACACCTATAGTTTGAATTCTATCTCTGGAGAATCCTCTCCATGATCTAGGTTCTGTATATGGTAACTTGGAAATCTAACCAATACAATCAGCTCTTCATACAATTGCTTTATCATGGATTAACTTTGGTTGTAATTCGGTCTTGGGGGTATATTTTTATTAAGCGGCAAGATTGCAGTGAGATTGACAATTGGGGATTTTGCCCATAACAACCAATCAGATTCGAGCTCACATTCTCCAATGTGTAAAATGAAACTTAGAGCTTAAATCTGAAAATATACACCTTGGTTTAAATTGAAGAGGCCCTGTTTTAATAGTGATTTGGAGATTTTGGTTAGGGGGATTTTAGGCTAATTTTAGCAGATATTATTTATTTTTATGGCATATTTTACAACACTTGTACTCATTCATATTGGGGGTATAAATAATTATGGAATGGATCCAGATTTCCGCAGCTGCCTTATGGTATAGGGTATTGCTCTTGGGGTACTTGCATTATTGTTTGTGACCAGGTACTCATCGTGTGGCTGGTGATGGCCCTCTGTTGCATGAGTGATGACGCTGCAGTAGGTGGACAGTATAAAGGTTAATGTGCTGTCTAAATGTATTTACTTTGTTTCTACTTTAAGTAGAAACCTCTTATAGTAAAGTGGTCTGAGTGGTATTAACTAATTCTGAAAATAGCCTAGGGTTGATGACTTTTGGTCCCTTTCGGGAGAAACAATAATATGATGACATGGGGATGGGGCAGAGGGCATGGTTTATGCAAATCACACCTGAATCCCACTCCCCCTGGATGGCAAATTNATACTTTTACTATGGCTGGTTTGGATTTGACAACAAGTCCTGCCTCCCTTAGTAATGATTGTGGCTGAAGGCAATATTCTATATTGCTACCTTCAGCCCAGGTCCCGGAAAATTTGCAGACTCTCCTGGGATAATGACCGAAATTCAGGAGTCTCCCAGATATTTTGGGAGAATCAGCAACCCTAATATAGCCCAGTGGTTGGTATTTCTTGTAGTGTTTGCACCATGCTACGTTCCACGCAGTTATCATAGGCTTTTTCTGCTACGTATTCTGCTTTCTGCTGCACTCACATACACATTGTATGCAGGCATGGATAGCACACTCCGCTCTGGCAAGGAGAATGTGTTTTGTTTTCTAATTTCTATGAATTATGTAAAAAAGATATTTTTATGTTTTTTGTTTTTCTCTTTTTTTTTTTATATCGTATGATTCTATAACTGGATTGGAAACATATATATTACCACATTTTAAAATATGCAGGCCACGTGACATGACATGTGACTTCGTACTGCCGAATAAACATACTTAACACTGACTTTCTGTCCCTGCAGTTGTTCGATCATGTTGCTGAATGTCTCGGACGTTTCCTTCAACAAAAAAACCTCCAGAATAAAGTTCTTCCACTTGGTGTCACATTCTCGTTCCCCTGTGTACAAAAACAGCTAGACAAGGTAAAATCTCAATGTTTTCTCTCTTTGGTTGTGGTCCACTCCAAAATTCTTATGGAGACCATATTGGACATACAGTATTTCATTTTAATATGTTGCTGGTTCCCATATAGCAGGCATAGGCAATCTGCAGTACTGTAGGTAATGCTTTGCCAGGTATCCGCTATGACTGTACTATTAGAGCATGTTGTCTATTCAGTATATGTTCTATAATTCGTTATTCATTTATTATTTATAATTTACTTTTATCATTCCCAGCAACATTTCTGAACTCACAGCTGTCTGCATTTTGCTGCAGTCTCACACTGTTGGGTGACCTGCCTATTTCTAATGCTACTGGTCACAGTCAGTGTTTGCAATGTATGTTGGGGATGTACTTGTATAAACTCCTACATGTGGACTGGCTCCAGGCCGTTCCCTTGCTTGCATGGAAATAAGCTACCTGACCTCTATGTTAAAACTGGGAAGTCTTATGGCTCTTGGCATGCCCTCAATGTACTACTTGCATACGTCTCTTTCCCTGTAGTGTAAGCAATGTCCTCACCTGCCATAGAAGTCTCCCAGTATGGAAATCTGTGTCCAGATCCATATTAGAAGTGCCCTGTGTGTCATGAAACGTGTTCATTTTACACTTTAAAAGAGTGGAAAAATCTTGCATTACGGATGTCTGGATCTCATCCTTTGTACCTAAACCCTTATAAGGAATTATTTGAAACACAGTACTGCGGTGGTTCCGAATCTGTACACCTAGTCTCCCTGGGGTGCCGCAACGCTCTCATTGGGGTGCCGTGGGATGTTTTACTGANGTCGGTAGTGTTATTTAGAAGTACAATTTTACATCTTGTTCAGGTTAACATCAAATCTTGTGTTTCTCCTAAAGTATTTCTGTCTTTACCTAAATAATTATCACACTTTTGAATATCTTCCTATTTAACTTTTTAACATTGTCGCTAACTTTCCTCTGCACAGAGTGTACTCCTTTCTTGGACTAAAGGTTTTTGCTGCTCCGGTGTAGAGGGACATGATGTTGTCCAGTTGTTGAAAGACGCTATTCATAGACATGGGGTAAGTGTCCAGCATATGTACCAGACATTGTGACATTAACTTGCAAGTGTTTCCTTCATGTAGTTAATGATTCTTTATTTTGCCTACAGGATTATAATGTTGATGTCCTAGCCATTGTTAATGACACTGTTGGAACAATGATGAGTTGTGGGTATAAAGATCACAGCTGTGAGGTTGGCTTTATTATAGGTAAGTTCTATGGGATGTAGTTGGAGGCATTTTGGCAGAATTAACTCCACTGTGCTAAACTGTCATTCTTACTATCCCTCAGATACTGGTACCAATGTCTGCTATATGGAAGAGATGGGGAATGTGGAGTCTGTAGAGGGAGATGAAGGTACCATGTGCATTAGCATGGAGTGGGGAGCACTTGGCGATGATGGAGCCTTAAGGAACATTGAGTCGGAGTATGATGCTCAAGTCGATAAGGCATCTCATTTACCTGGGAAGCAACGGTTGGTGAAACCTCGATTTATGTGCTGTTGATTAATATACTAAATTATTTTTGTGATATAACGTAGGATAGGGGAAAGAGAGGCTCCTTAAAGTGGCTACGAATGATAGTGGCGCAGATTCAAGCTTCTTACAAGTGGATGGTTTTTGTAGGATTTCACATATGAACAAATCTTCTAGAGCAAGGCTTTCAAACACAGACGTCAAACTAGATGCAGACTGTTCTTGCAAGTGAGAGGGGTTTAATATTTACAGAACATTTTATGTACAGTATAGGTGTGATTCATAAGGAAGACTGATCCAATCTTCTGATTTGTCACCATTTAAGCACTAACGGATCAATAATACATTTGTGCCACTATTCTAAGAAATGTAAGCACTGAGTTCTAGGATAGTGATAAAGTTGGAGAAAATGTATTCAATTACACTTTTCTATGATATTTTTGTGTGATCCTCAAAGAGTCATATAGGCATTGCTGTGGGCCCCTTAACACATCATAACTCTACTGTCTTCTCCACTTTAAAGAGAAATGCTGGCACTTCCCGGGGGCCTCCTATTTATATATTCTTTATTTAAAGTTCATCAGTACAAATAGCGAACACCAACACACAATGTCACATGCATAACAGATAAGATGAGAACACAAAATATATATAGACCAATATGAAAGAACATGTGCATGTGGTAAATAGAAGGAGGCCTACTATTTAGCAGGCAGGACAAGAGGCAAAATAAATCTGGATCTGGAGTAGGTGTTTTCCTGTCTTGTCTCCAGACTACCTGACCTGTACAGATTTTGTGGTTAATTTGCAAGTTGTTACTCTGTTTATGGTATTTTGTTCACAGAATGTGAGTTTTGTACCTATAACCCATAGCAAAGTAATATAGTTTACAAAAATGGTGGATCCAGTCCAGAGTCTCTAAAGTCCATGTGTACTTAATTTGGTCAAAAAACAAATTAAGTAAACTTGGAACCCCCAGTTTTATTTATACATATATAATATATTTTGCTATAGGTGGCACTCTATATAAACATCCAGTAGGCTGCCCAGGTGCACATGCAGATAAGAATTTCCAATAAAATCAAGGTAAAGCTAAGATTCCAACGTTTGAGAGGACGTCTTCCTCTTGATGAAAGAGGACGGTGTCCTCTGGAACGTCGGAATTTTAACTTGAAAAATAAAAGCATTTCGTATTCTGAAGTCCCTGATTGCCGGCTTTACCTTGATTTTATATACACGCACACACATGCTCCAAATGCATAGTTCATCCGCTGCGGCGCCCTCCAGGAAAGTAGACAGACAAGCGTAGAAAGAAGACACTCAGACTTTCAATGTGCAAGTAATAAATATTAATATGACATTTCAGGAGGGTGCAACCAACTTTCCTCAAGAGTTTGCAGCTGTAACCGCTATTAAGGGGAGGAAAAGACAGCGGTATTGGTGGGGGGGTCGCTGGAATTCTTTAAGAGACTGTGTTATTTAAAGTCTTGTTGCTGTGTGTTAAACACAGCGCCAACACTTGGTTATATAGGTATATTTACAATCGGCCTGCATTCGTTAGAAAGGGCCGGCAATAGTCTTTATTATATCGTCTATCACCATGGCGATAGATGATATATAAATACTAAACTGTGTAAAGTTTACATGAAATCAGACTTTATCGGCCGAATTTACACACAATAGGGCTTTGGAAATGGAGCCCTAAGTTGTGGTTTGTCTTTGAAAGTTGAATTTTATAGTCCATAATAACTATATAAAAGTAGGATTGGGAATGTTTCAACAAATAAACCCTAAAAATGTTTCATATAATAGTTTCATCTTTTTAATGTCTATCTACTCCAACGAAGAACAAGAAGGAGCTTTTAAGACTGAAAACTGCGTATCTTCAAATGTAGAACATAATACTCCAAGCAGTCTTTGAACATCTGAGAGCTAATTATAACATGAGCTCTTATATGATACCTTCTCTTATACTATGCTGATCTTCAATTAGCTGAAGCAAAATGATCTAAGTATCGCAGAACTTCAGAGTTTGCAAACTTCACGTTTTCATGAACATCTGTGTTAACCTCCAAAGAAAATGTAATTATGCCAGTGGTCAAACAGAAACAAAGCCATCTAAATGATGTTACTAAAGATTTCCTTTTCTCTACTTTAAGAAATGCTTTTAGCAACAATTTGGGTAAAAAAAAAAAAAACATTCTTAAATGAAAAGTTTGCTGCTGTTTCTCTACAGATCTGGAATAACCTGGTTTGTAGGGAGATACATTAATTGCATTTGTTGTATATTAGAAAAAAAAGAAATCTAAAAGAAATCTTAGGACTTCATGTACTTATAGAAATAAGTGTTACAAGTTCATTTCGTTTGTAATGTTGTCTAATGTTTAGGAGGAAATTGACAATTTATAATGGGTGGTACATAGTTAGGTGTTAATATCATACAAAAGTAAATGAAAATCTACCATTACTATACTAGTATAGAGTGCATAAGTTATTTTATATATTATATATTCGTTAAAGAATGTGGACTATGGTTATATGATATATATTATTGGTGCCAGTAATGTCTTTTTATCATGTATTTTTCCCTACAGGTTTGAAAAGATGACTAGTGGAATGTACATGGGAGAAATTGTTCGTTATGTACTGTTGAAAATGGCTGATAAAGGGCTTCTGTTTGGCGGCTTAAAGACACAGCAACTTGAACGCAAAGGATCGATTGATACAAAGGATGTGTTAGAAATTGACAAGTGAGTATTCCCCTCCACTTGCATTGTCTTTTTTTTCACTTTAAATGATACTATATTATGATGTAATATTGTAGATGTTATAGCCTATTATGTATTGGTTTTATTTTATGTAATCTATTGTACCCATGTCTCATGTGCAGTGACTCTTCTGGTTTAGAGAAAGCAAAGTGTATGTTGACTTCCTTGGGACTAAATCCAAGTGAACAGGACTGCATACAGGTAAAGTGTGTGTGCAACGCTGTGTCCATAAGGTCTGCCGGCCTGTGTGCCGCTGGACTTGCTGCTGTTGCCAAACGCATTAAAAACAATTGCCAAGACCCAATGGGCAGAGTCACTGTTGGAGTGGATGGATCTGTTTACAAAACCAATCCCAAGTAAGATACTGTTCATTTCAATTTTTTTCTTCCATTGCCTTTCTATATAAATTGCACTGAAAATAGAATTATTTATCGATTAATTCAGTAGCTAATCCATTTACAACTGAATTTGTGTTATTTATGTTCTAGGTTTGGAGAGTATCTCAAACAGAAGTTGGAAGAGCTGGCTCCAGGCTGCCACATCAAATTTTTAGTGTCCGAAGATGGCAGTGGAAAGGGCACTGCTATAGTAACAGCTGTAGCTCAGCGGCTTGCGGATCAGAGACATTACATCGATGAAATATTATCCCCATTTATTATGCATGAGTCTATTTTAAAAGATGTACAGTGCCGCATGCGAAAGGAAATGAAGATTGGGCTGCAGAGGGGAACTGTACCAACAGTAAAGATGCTACCCACCTATGTCCGGGCTACACCTGATGGAACAGGTAATTCATGATATATACCCATAAATTTGGTTCTACATTTTTAATTTGTTAATATTTTACTGATTATTATACTTTAGTGTTTGTTTACTAATTGGCTTGTAATGTTTATTTTTTATTTTTACTCAACAGAACGAGGGGAGTTCTTAGCTCTGGATTTGGGAGGAACCAACTTTCGAGTTTTGTATACCCATGTGGGGCTAAAAAATGAGGGAGGGATACAGATGGTGAGCAAGACATTTACCTTGTCCACTCATGTGATCCAAGGGACAGGAGAAATGGTATGTACTATATATTGTCATTTTGTTTCCTGTTTACATTTGGAGGACAATGCTACCATATGTCGGACATGGAGCTGGGTACTTTAAAGTTAAATTGTTAACCTATTCAGTGTTTTAATAAATCTATCTTCTATCGTCCAGCTCTTTGACCACATTGTGGACTGTATCACCGAATTTCAAAAAGAAAATGGTCTTGAAGGGAAGAGACTACCCTTGGGTTTTACTTTCTCCTTTCCTTGTAAACAAACCAGCCTAGACCGGGTAAGGAGCTAGAATATTGATGCTTATTGTATAAAACTCAATAGTTTATTGGTAGGCTTTATTGTGTTTCATTTCTGCTCAGGGCATTCTGATCACATGGACAAAGGGTTTCAGTGCTTCTGGATGTGTAGGACAAGATGTCGTTGGGCTTCTCAGAGAGGCAGCTATTCGGAGAAAGGTACCGTATATTAAAATGTACATTTTTGTGGTAGTTTTCTTTTGGTTTGCAAGCATGACTATTTTATTATGTTTATAATTAAGTGCTACAAAGTTTTTTGTATTTAGACTTATTAAATTAATTTAATTAGAACAATCTTGACCAAATTTTATTTGTTTAAAAATGGAACCTTTCGTTTTTCAGAACCCAGATTTTTACGTGGTAGCACTTGTCAATGATACAGTGGGGACAATGATGTCATGTGGCTATGATGATACAGCCTGTGAGGTTGGGTTGATTGTTGGTAAGGCATGCTTTCTGTAAATGTTATTATGTTAAACATGGGGCTGATCCAGGGTTTGGGAGTAAGAGGAAAACATTGAACTGCAGGAGAGGCAAGTATGAACCATGAGAACTGTGAATTAGAATTGATAGGTACTATTTCCTAGCTCAACTTTAATTCACAAATTAAACAAAAGCTGATGTTTGTAAGTTCTGTATACAAAGGAAAAGTATTAAATCTGCATGCCAGAATATTAAAATTCTTATGCACCCCTCACATTTGCAGAATATATTTGCCCTGGTCTACCCTTGCACCTAAATAAAAAAGATGTGCAAGTGCAACTCTGGATCAGCCCCTATATTGTGTGGGTGTCCAGGGTCCATTGCTAAACTGAATATTATTACAGGCACTGGAACAAATGCTTGTTACATGGAGGAGATGAGAAACATAGAAGTGTTGGAGGAAAACGAGGGAAAAATGTGTGTTAATATGGAGTGGGGGGCATTTGGAGACAATGGCTGCCTGGATGATATTATCACATCTTTTGACCTTGATGTGGATAAGAACTCCATTAATCCTGGAAAACAGAGGTTAGTAGTTCAACCAAATTCTTAGAAACTCCTATTTTGCAATCTTTGTATTGCTATAGTGGCAGATTGAAACAGTTGTTTGGATGTGGGGATGTGGGCCAGTGTAATTTGGAAAATACACAATGTATAAAGTATTCAGGATGCATATATAGCTCTCCAAATATACTTACCAGCTCTCCAATAATAATGAATAATTAGTTCTGTCACTAAACTGGTTTGTTTTTATAATTTTGGTACATGCACTAAAGTAAAAGTCTGCATAGTGGACCTGATTCTGAGCCACAACGTGCGGCCACCAGGTACTCCTGATTCAGAGGTCTGAATTGAGCCTTATGCTGAATAGTGTGTGCATGGCAGTCTATTGTGGCCACTCTCCGAATCCAGGCTGCCAGATATTGAGGCTTCTATAGTTTTAACAATTTTCTTAAAACATTCAATATAGAGATTCTTGAAATAACTATACTGTGAATATGATACAGATGATGGGTGCAGATCAGATTTTTGTTCTTTATTCGTTTTTGACCACTTTCTTCCAGATTTGAGAAGATGATCAGTGGAATGTACCTAGGAGAGATTGTGCGTCAAATCCTAATCATTCTCACCCAACGTGGAATTTTATTTGCCGGCAAAATTTCTCCGCAGTTAAATACAAGAGGTTTATTCCCTACCAAGTTTTTATCAGAAATTGAACGGTAAGGGGATTATGGCTCCGTAATTTGTTTGGTTTAGCACAACTAAAAATAATCCAATCTAAGTTGGGGTTCTGAGCCAGATACATAAATCAGTTTTATTCAATTTCAAAGGGACACTCTTGGTCTACTGGATGTACGGGCCATCTTGACTGGGTTAGGTCTAAAGAGCACTTGTGATGATACAGTTGTGGTGAAGGAAGTCTGCACTATAGTGTCACGGAGAGCAGCTCAGCTTTGTGCTGCTGGCATCGCAGCTGTAGTAGAGAAGATCAGAGAAAATCGCGGCCTTAACAATCTCCAAATCACTGTGGGGGTAGATGGCACTTTATACAAACAGCATCCCCAGTAAGTATTCCATTGTAATATTGTCTACTTCCCTTTGTGATACATTGACAAATGTTGATGACTAAATCTTAAAAAATAAAAATCAGACCAGATCATAACATGTAATTTTAAATAGAACTCTTTCGTTTTGAGAGTGAATTAATTTCTTTAGTCAAATATATATGTATGTGTACCAAATTGCAGAAATAAGATTTTAAGATGTTTCTCTTTGGATTCCAATAGAATCCAAATTCCAAAAGATCAGATTTAGAAATGTAAAAGGTCAGTCATGTTTTGGGCCAGGTGCATTTTATATTTTAGATAATCAGAAAAGAATCTTCTGAGTATATAGATAACAAAAAATTTAAACCCTTTTAATTTTTTTTTTTTTTTNAAATATCTGAGAGGCCGTTATTTTTTCAAATTGCCACCCAGCAATAATCCGGGTTTTGAAAGTCTGATTATTTCCATGTCACAGCCCATCCCAGCTATTCATACCCCGTTCATACTGTACCAGGAAATTCCCAGTTGGGCCCTGTTCATACTGAACACTGGTGTGTCCTGGAAATAAGTGTTATGCGAACAACACAGGAGATTTCAGGTTCACCTGATCTAATATCCTCAATCGAATCCTTCAACAACAATGTTAAAAAAACTTGAGTAGCACTGTTCACACTGGTGGCTACCCGTGTCAGATATAGGAATAACCCTGCTAAAGTCCCATGTAAAGAATTTAATTCATGTATTTGCAAAGAGCCTGTTCACAATGCGCCATGAACTGGGTCATCTGAGCATGCCCTGGCAAATTCCCAGGGTTTTGTGGTAGTGTGAACGGGGTATAAAAAAAACAAAAAACAATGGCTTTATAATGTATTGGTCGTTATTCCATCACATCATAGTGATACAGCAGTGCCTAAGATTTGCCTTTATAGGTTTTGTAAAGTGTATGTGTGTTACATTATGCTAGAATGTATTTTAATTCCTGCACTTATCTCTTATAGCTTTGCTGATGTAGTTCAGCAGACTGTGAAGAAACTGGCTCCTATGTGTGATGTCTCCTTTCACATCTCTGAAGACGGCTCTGGTAAAGGAGCTGCTCTGATTACTGCTGTTGCTTGTCGTGTTGCTGGTGCTGAGGCACGAGCTGCCTAATGGGGCCTCAATATTAAATGGTGGGTTTGGGAACCATTTTACTGCTGCATTGCTAAATGTTTAATGTGTTTATAAATGTTCTATTTATATGGAAATAAATATTTTTGCATTGATATTTTTGTGTTGTGTTTTGATGCCTCGTGGGTTTTTTATTGTATACAGGTCTAACCAATCAAATGGCAGTATTGGCAGGTCTCATGTGAAGCAATATTCTGGTGGTTGGCTGTGCCATACAGAGTGTGCAAGTCAACCAATATTTTGCATATACCCCCAAGTGTGTGATGATTTGAAACTTCCTTTTGTCATAGCTAGGGTACTTTACCACTGGAGGACCATGTAAGCAATGACCGACTAAGTAACAGAAATATGTGACAAATCATACTCTGCTGCCAAATGGCATTTAATTAAAAGAAATAAACCATTGTATACATGACCTGTATCCATTTTAAAAAGACAAGACAGTAGTGATTTGTGTGTGTGTGTGTGGGGGGGGTTCCCTCCTACTTGCAATGCTTGGTTTGATGGGAGGTTAGATATGACACACTTGCATTTGAGCAATTTAATAATTAAATAGTATTTAATAGTCCATTTGTGTAACATCTGACTGTAGGGCATAAAACAACTTGGCATTGGCATCGTTTCACCTTCTAGGACATGGATTGCAAGGCTTGAGGTTTTTTGACTGCAATGAGTAACAATTAGCTGACCACACATATTCTTGTTTCTGAATGACCAATTACTTTTTGTATAATCAATATACAGTTATACCACTTACAATTATTTTAGAACAAACCATAAATCTCAATCTTCTTGTCTCACTGCATTAATTCAAACACTCGATGCTTTAAGTTTTTCTGGGAACAGTTGAGGTTAGTTGAGGTTGAGGTTTGGGACATCGAGGGGCAGGGTGATAGAAGGGGAAATAGTACCTGTCTATTGCTGTTATTTTGCTGGAAACAGCCCTGCACAAAGGGGATTTTGCGCTACATGGACTTAATTTTTACACGTTGGATTCATGGAAAACGTGGTCTGAGCAGAATTGAGGATCTATCCAGATCTATGCTGGAATAATCTTAGGAGTGCAGTATCAGTATGCAGGATTTTGCAAAAACCATCAAAACATCCATTATTATCCATCCAGTATTATTAATAAAACCTATATGTGACTGACAAGCCGTGTATTTAGTATTTTTCTATCCGGGTAGTTTGCTGGGACTCTAAAATTCCCAGGTTATTAAAGCCGTTCACACTGCTGAATCTACCCAGGAATTACTACCCTGGTCAAGACCTGTCACACTGAACCCAGGTTGTTGTTAGTTGAAAGATGTGATTCACCATCATAGGAGCTGTGATTGGTTTAAAAATGTGATGCAATAAAAATATATAAAAATGTAAAAATATACATCAGTTATTTGCTTCACCAAGCTCAACTTTTTCATGCTTAGATAAGGTCTCTGCTCACCAAAGCTCCTATGTGTAGTTTGCTAATTTTGGAGTTATAGCAACGCATTGTACCCATAGGATTACATTGTGAGTACTGTATCTTCCGAACCACAACGCGGATCAAGCTTAAGCTGGCCATACACCAGAAAGATAATCTTTCCAATCAACAGATAAATGACCCTCACAGCAGAAATCTGTTAGATGTGCACTCATTAAATGCATGTTTTTTGAGTACACATGTAACAGATTTCTGCTGTGAGGGTCATTTATCTGTTGATTGGAAAGATTATCTTTCTGGTGTATGGCCAGCTTTAGTGTTGTAGTTTGAGAGTTACAGCACCCATTAGTACCTGGAGATGAGCAGCAGCAGGTATACACCATCACTGCACATGTGACTATGTATACCAATCTTGTAAATCTAAATAAAATATTCCTCTGCAACTAAATGACTGTAGGGCTGATCCATGCAACATTTACGGGGCAAAACAGAAGTGTAAACCTGAACAAAACAATGTATGTGAGGGGACCAAATGAATTAGAATTTCATGCTGAGAAAATAACGTTCTTTTGCATATAGAACTCACTAACTGCATAACTGATTCAGACCATAGGAAAAGTTTTTGTTACTACATACATCCCAAGCGCAAAATAGAGCGGACAGTGGGGGAATTAAATAGTATAATAATGGCTGTACTATCCAGCTACATTTATGCAAGGATGGTGCAGAAAACTTAAGGTAGTGTTGTGTATGCGGATTTCACTTATTGTCAGAATGTTCGGATCAGGACCTTTTATGTTTAATTTATAAATTAGAGTTCATCTAGGAAATTTTACCTTTCAACTCTAATTATGAGCGATTGAAACAATTTAGTTTACCCAGTATTTGCATTCATTTTCATAATATATATATCCAATAAAACACACTTGTGTACAGTTCTTATTCCGCACAGAAGCTGTAAACAAACATACTTGTCATTACTAGATGATGCCGTTTATGATGTCTGCGATTTTCCCTGTAAGTTTTAGGTTCCTCCAACTCACACACTATAAAAAATTCCATTGACGAGGACAGATGGCCTGTGAGTTGGATAAATATCTCCCAACATTACTTTCACATTAACAAGCTTCATGAAAACCTCTTCTCAATTTGATTAAACCAGAACAAACAAACCTAATCCTTCGGAGAGTAAATGTTTGGCAAAGAATTCTGTTACACTGGTTTTATTTTTGCATTGTAGCTTTTGGCAAAAACTACATTAACTCATGATTGAAAGGGTACAGAGCAGGAATACAACATAACTTAAAAACGTAATAAATGTGCAACAGTCTCGGATCACTGTAATCAAACCATACAGCTTTTTTTTTTTTAATCAATATATATATAATTTATTTACATTCAAGTCACCTAAAAGTACTATACACCTTCAGCGGAATGAACATAATATATACATAAGGCCAAGTGTAAATACTTGAATGCACTTTAATACAGAATGTAGAAAAAAAACACTGGTCATTACACATTTTTTATTGTTCAAATGATTTTTTTTTTCTTGTCTGAAANTAAGAAATAAAACACTTGTGTGCACACGTCCACAATCAAACACACTCATTCACTCACTCCTGGAGCAGGGAGTGCTCTCGTTTTGCATATACAGCTGGCTTGAGGGGTGAAAGGGCCATTAAACGTTGATTTTGTTGGATGTTTTTCCCTTGCCTGTGTAGAAAACGATCTCTGGGGACTTTATGGCTATTCAATAGGGTGTATCGGTGTGTATAGAAGATCTCTTTTTCTCAAGTATATTGCACCTGTCTCCACTTACCTGGGTAGGGTGTTGGTAAAATAAAAACAGAACAACACAAAGACTGGGTGGGTGTCACTGTCGCGCCTTCACTGACAAGGTAGCAATACAAGACACTTGGTTTAGAAAGAAGTATCGTCTCTGGAGATTTGTGGGTTAATCCCCTGGCTATGGCATGTCTTAGGTGTGGCCAGCGCATTTGTGTCCAGGTGTTGGTGTTCTTGTTTTCGAAGGGTCCACACTATAAATGAAACAACGTCATAGACAATAGCCTTACAATTGGTGTGTTGATATAGGAGCAGCGATGCTATGATGTATTTCGCTGACTGTGGCTTAATGAATGTGGCTGCCTCTCTGAAGATTCTGCTCTGCATAAAGGAGCTGAACATGTCATTAAACCTTCTCACTGGCTGAGGGTTTAAACCCATGAGAGGATGCGTTCGAAGCCCTCCACCCCCATAGTTGCCAGGGAGGGGGCATTTTAAAGGATATATCCATAGACCTGGTGTTGGGAATCGGAGAGTCCTTTGGCCAAGCCTGGATATGGGATTTGCTGGATACGTGCAGGTAACTGATACATTTTCAGCACTCTGCTTCTGACATCATGTACATGAGAGAGTCTTGTTTCCCAATCTCTGCCACAGCGGCGGCCAGTCTCGCCAGGTTTCCATTGGGGAAGTTCTGTGCCTCCCAAAGATTAAGGAGGATGGCAGTAGGGCTCGACTTGGAGATGAAGAAACCTAAATGGCTGTTATGGACAGATAGAGAATTGACATGTCACTTACAAGGGACAATAGACTTTATATAACAAATGTAAAATGCGTATTTCTCACAGCCTTACCTTACCACCTAATACAGTGGTGCCCAAAACCAATAATAACCAATATATAACATAAACTCCTGTATCACAGCTTCTATTAGATGCATATTTTAGTTACTAGAAATGGAGATGTTTTGAATGTGTTTCAATGATGAGCAGAATAATGTCCCCCTAGGGATATTTATTAAGACACTTGTAAGAAATAAAGTGAATCTTCATAAGAGTAAATGGGTTTCTACCTTTCAACAATGCCCATTCTATTCCTTAAAAGCACTATGTAAACTGCAGAAAGAGTGAAAATCCGAGATGTTGCCCATAGCAACCAATCAAACTGAAAGCTTGAATCTGATTGGTTGCTATAGGCTACTTCCCCACTTTTCAATCTCCCTGCTTAGTAAATTTAGGCCAAGAGGATGTGTACCTTTGCCTTCGTGCCAAAAAAAAATGGTGTTCCTTTACGATTACTAATAACTTATGGAACACTTGCTATCGTTCACATTAGTCCTGTCAAAGTTTTTGGCCTGTACAAAAATACCACATGGAATTTTCTATATATTTCACATGAATAGGACACTGATCAGATAAAATTGGTCAAACAGACAATTTAAGGGGGAAGGGTCTTCTCTCCTACTGATCAACAGCTGAGTTTTTATTTGGGGTCACATGTGTACCCTGTCTTTGGAAACTGAACAAGATGATGTTAGCTGGTATATTTGGCATATTCTGTGTCTATTATAATGTAACGGAGTATTAGCACTAGGACTAGGGTACCATACATTTTAAGGCATCCTTAAGGACGGTTGAAACTAAATGGACTATATTTGTTAAGCGGCGGGAATGGTAAAGTGAGATTCAGATTCTAGTTCACCTTATACATACTAAATAATGGCAGTGAGAATGTGATTGGTTGTATGGGCAACATCTAAAATTACCATTGCCATGGTTTAGTAAATATAAACCATGGTGTCCAAATGATCACCTCCATCTTTGCGCCATAGAGCGCCACAATATGCATTTGAATATCCTCGAGAAAAAATAGAATAGAATATGGTGTGTACAAATGCAATGTATTGTTCTTCCATGCAGGGTAAATATTTAGCTTTTAGCACACAAATACTGACATTTTGTTATTTAGAAACTATTTGGGTTATAATATATAAACAATTTATCTGCAAACGTTATATCTTCTTCCCCCTGCAGCTCAACGTGCATATTGCTGCTTCTGTTTTCTCTTGAATCAGGATTAGGCCATGATTTCAATATTGGCAGAGATAGTCATGTCAGCTCTAACCACTGTGCAACTGTTCTATTGATGTCATTGATAATTAACTTTGTACTGTTATTACTGGCTGCAACAGAGTTGTAGGAATAATTGATAACACACTCTATGAATCTTGAAGTCATTTATAATAGGTCAATAATAAAGTGTAAACCGATTTATGTGGTCTTAGGAGCGCAGCATTAAAAAAGTGAAAGAAACCAGATAAACAGAATGGCAAACATAGATTTATAACAGGGTTGCCGAATGCTGGTTTCTCCCAAGAAGGACAAACCAAGAGCAGACAGCATGGGGGTGGAGCTTCAGCTTGTGAATAATGCAAATCACATTTGAAGCCCCACCCCAAAAGGCAAAGTATGCATTTACATCAAGTCCCACCCATTCCTTGTAGTGATCAGGAAGGGAGGCAGTGATTTATATTAAATCACTGTCTCAGCTCAGCTCAAGTTTGTTTTCAATAGGCTTACATTTACATGACTGAGATTTCTTATGTTCTTACTTGCACTTATCCACCTGCTTATCCAAGATAAGGTTTATGTAAAGACCATGTACTTCATTGATTGCGATATGTGTCTGTGTATAGTTAAGGTTGGAAAGTCATTTAATACCCCTTAATACTCCATAAGATGACTATTGGGTTTTAGTTTTATATTAGTTTTGCAACTGGTAAGTATGTCATAATATGTGTACTAAGGCTGTAATAGCAATATACAAGATTGTATGAGAAATCCATGTACTGTCTTTTTACGGTACACGGATATGGGTTAGTATATAATGTGATTCACAGAAATTATTGAAATCTCCACTGTGTGCATTTATATACTTTAAGAGTCGTATTCTTCATCAGTTTTTGAAAGGTTGTTTTGGTGGCCTCTATTTAAATGTAAATGATGTTAATAACATAACTTATGTTGTTCCAGTACTCGTATGACACTGTATGACACTTCTTCATGAATAAACCAATGGAATGCAGTTATTAATACATATTTCTGAATGATCTTGAATGACAAAAACAAAGCATTTATATTGGGTCTACTATAAATATCTAAGGCAGTGTGGGAGAGGTGCAGTAATATACAGACATGGACACATTATTATTATTATTAACATCTGTTTAAAATGCACCACACAGTTTCTGTAGCTCTGTACAATTGGGAGATACAATAATATTGGTATGTTGGTACCATTACAGCAGTGTGGTTTGCCAGTCTTTACGATCTATCCCTTCCCTGCATATTGATACTAACCAGCATCGTATTATGCTGCCTCCGTCGTCTACCGCATCCCATCAAGTGTGTCACGTATGTAGCAATGGGTGAACATTCTTCGGTGTAATAAATGGGAATATTTATTAAAATATTTATTAAAAGGAATGTCTCAGCACAGGTACCTGAAACACCCGCATAATTCAGGTTCAGAATAAGGAATGGAGTCGTAAACGAGAAGTATAACGGAAAAATAAATGTTATTTTTATTTTCTTTCAACTTATATTAATTCTTAAACAGTTACAATTATTTAACATCTATTTCCGCTATGCATTAATAACACATCACTTAGATTTATGAATAATTGTGAAAGCTACCCAGCATCAATTAGTTCTCTAAAGAAAGGGATTTCTTCCAAGCAAATTGATTTGAGAATTTTTTATAATCCACACTAANTCAGTCAGGAGAATACATCCTCATTACAGTTCACTGAAAAAATGTTTATATCTCCTGCAAATTCCTGAAATTAAAAGCTGCTGCCTTATGTTTACCTGCTTGCTATTAGAATGTCATAGAATTCTGCTTAGAAATAGTGAGACAAGATAATTGCTTATTCCCCATAGGTATTCTAAAAGAGGTGGTAGAGATTCGTTGGTACCTCGTAGAAAAGGTTATATTATGGTGATATTTTAAATTAATAGCTTTCTTAAATTACATTCACATATATGTTAAATGTTATAATTATCCAATCTATTTAAAATGATTATCTTAGTCACTTTGGGCCAGATCCAGACTTTACGTACTATTGACTTACTCACGAGTGGGCAAAATCATGTTAAATTTTATTAGTTACAATCAGTATTACAGGTGAGAGATGATGTTCCTTAGCTCAAGTCTTTGTTATTACAGATACCTTTCCTGTTTAATAGGCAAATTCATTGTCAGGGTTGGGTCATGTGACCTGGTGGTATATTTACTAAGCGGCAAGACTGCAGTGAAATTGTGGATGGAGTGTGGATGTTGCCCATAGCAACCAATCAGATTCGAGTTCACATTCTACAGTGTGTAAATTGAAAATGAGAGCTTAAATCTGATTGGTTGCTATGGGCAACATTCTCACTTTTCAATCTCCTGCAATCTCCCCACTTAATAAATTTAGGCCCAGATATCAGCTAGCGGCCAAAAAGTTTTGGTGTAAAGTTTTAAAAACTTTTTATTGGAGTACAAAGGAAACAAAACATCGGCTAGACAGGACACCTAATAACTGTGACATTTTCTTTTACAGGTTTTCTGTCTGAGGGTGAATGAAGGGGCAAAGAAATGGCTGGTTGCTATGGTGTTTTGAGTTGGTGCTCTTATCTTTAGATTGTAAAAAGTGATTCAGGTGAAAAGGACAAGCATTTCACAGCAGGAAAGAGAAGTGTTACTTAAAGAGAAAGTAGCACAATCAATGTACGATAGCACTCGAGCGAAGCTAGCTACACACTCAGACGCAGACCAAAAACCCATACCTTGCGCCTCAAGTTCTCCTACTATGTATGCATTTATTCCTAAAAGTGTTTAACTGGTTCAAATGGCCCTATGACAGGACAAACGAAGAGACTAAATCACAGTGCACAGCATTTGCCAACTAAAGAACTACCGAATCCCTGGTGCTGACAGGTGAGATTTGCCATTATCCTGACCCTCACCCTAACCCTTCCATAATCCTAACCCTAATCATCTGGGATAAAGAGTATTCACATAATGAATGTGTAGATGCCGAAATGGGGATGTATTTGATATCCGGACAGACATTAAACATTTAGCNGTGGCATTTTTGCATTGAAGAAAGCATCCTTAATTTAAACGTGTGATATGTGTGGTGGGGGTTAAGAAACGAATTGGCCTGTGAGCATGATCTTATTCATGTTAAATTCGCTGTTGCATATCCAGTGTCCCTAACCAGGGCCGCCGTCAGGGGGACAGCCGGTCCTACAGTCCTGGGCCCGGCAGTCCCCCCAACCCCCGGCAGTGGTCCGGTGCCCTGTACTGGCATGCCACACTGCTGAACTCACTGAGTTTTGTGGCTTTGTGAGTCCCGGGCCCGTGTGATCCTGGTGGCGGTCCTGTCCATAACATAAGCATCTCAGGATATTGGACATATTAGCATAAGTTGGGTTCACTGGTTTTTATTCTATTGAGAATATACATTATCAATTCATTTGGACAAAGACAGTCATATCTTACGCTATGTGTAATACTAAATAAACTTTAGTCATGCACCACTCTGTGATATCAGCCACTACCCTAGTAGCCACTTGACCTCGAGTCTGATACCACTAAAAACGATAAACGATTTATGATTTACATAAGGGAGCAATAGTGTTAGAAATCGAAAATACATCTGGGTACACAACACGCTGATATATATTACAAATAAGTTCTAAAAGATAAGTAGAAGTTACTGCCAATTTACTTAACCAGAGAACATGATTTATGTGATAGATTATAAAGATGCAGAATTTACCATACTCAATATAATAATGTGCATTTCTAGTCTTGTAAGCAAATGTATCTTCCGAACAGAGGTTATGCATTTTTTTTTAGCTTATTCTTTTAACAAAACAATTATCTAATTTCATGGTAGGATAACTTCATTTCTTCTTTAACAGAAAACACAAATAACAGGGAGCTCCATCAGTTCACATAAACATAAAAAATAATAATAAAAAAAAAACATCACAAGACTCTCCATGTGTCACATGCTTCTGCAGCGAAACCTCTGATGAGTAAGATTCTCATTACCCTCTCTCTCATATAGGCAGCATCTTCATTAACCTCCTATGTGCGTGTTCCATATGTAAAGATTTGTATATGATGTTAAAGATGGTTTTATGGTGACTTAGTAATATAAATATGCAACACATACATATTGATGTTGTATATTTGTATATTCAAGTCACACAATCTTTTCAGGGAGGCTGGAGCTCAGCTATTTTTCCCATCCTCCCATATATTGGGTGAATTTTGCTTATGGGTAAATGAATATTTCGTTGTGTCCCAATTTACGCTTTCAGCATTTTTAACTGCAAGGATAGATTTAAATGCTTATTCTTACCTGTCCAAATTCAGCTTCTGAGCTAAAACTCTCCATTCAGCTCCATGGGAGGATGGCTCATCTAAGCTTGTTATGATCTTCTGTCTCATTAGGAAGGGGATCTTGAAGGCGCTGGGACCCACCAGAGCTGCTGAATCCTTCTCTCCTTCATCCAGCAGCATATCAGATGGACGATTCTCCTGAACCAAACCATTCTTAGTAAAAACCTTTATATGACAAAGGTATAAGTTGTCACAGCAGAAAGGTTATGCCACAGTCTATAAAAAGGGGTGTTTGGGGAACTAAGCACTTCAGTTCTATACTGACTATACTTTTCTTTTCCTAACTCTACCATCACAAATACTATTGCTCCAATTCATGTATAGCTCATATAGAACTTCGCAGCTTCACACAAGACTATTGTACTCTATTTTGTAGCTATCCAAAGGTTTATTTTATACAATGCAGCTAGGTTACATTGTATTGCTTTTGTAGTCTATCACTTTTGAAAAGACTACGGCCTAAATTTACTAAGCAGAGAGATTGCAGGGAGATTGAAAAGAGGGGATGTTGCCCCTAGCAACCAATCAGATTCTCCAATACCCCATTCACACAGACTACCCTGGTAAATCTGTTTTTAACAAGCGGGATTGTTAGCTGTGAAACTGAATTACCCTGGTAATAAACACTATTCACAATGCTGAATTACCCTGGTAATTCACTAACTACCCTGGTAATTCACAAACTACCATGGTCAACACCGTTCACACTGAACCAGGGTAGTTAATAGTAATTTTAGCGCCATTCACACTGAGCACACTACCCGGGTAGTTCAGTCAACCCGGGAAGTTGACTGAATTATCCGGGTAATAACCCTCTGTGTGAATGGGGTATAAAATGAAACAGAGCTTGAATCTGATTGGTTGCTATGCCAACATCCCAACTTTTCAATTTCCCTGCAATCTCCCTGCTTAGTAAATTTATGCCTACATATAAAATAATCTGTCAATTCATACCAAATATACTGTGTACAGCTGTGGGTTTGTTTATCATTTCTATAACCATGCAGCATATGTCATCTTGAAATGCTACTGAATTGTTGACTACAGATTGCAGGCCATACACCTGTGAGATGCATCGCGCAGATACATTGCATGGGGTAAATTCAATGCGATGTACAGGATATCGGCAGCGTTGAACCTGAATCTTGCCTGCAGCAATTTTCAGTGGTTTCTCTGGTTGTTATTCTTATGTTAGTTGGTATGATTGCTATGTCCTCTGACATGATCTATAATTACAATTGAATATCTCACTGGTGCAGTAGCAGCGAGTGTGTGTGAGAGGCACAGGTGTCTTCTTATAGCAGCGCTGGTGGGAAAGNCACTGGTCTGCATAATATAATAAATGTTATGCATTTTGTCAAATGAGTGCGGTCTAGTCTAGATATGGGAATCAAGTCAATGAATGTGCAATCATCTGGGAAATTCCATAACGTGAACACCGTTGAAACTAACTGTTTATTGAGTCAATAGGTTGTTTTCTGTATATATTTAGACAAAGTTTTTTCTTTTTACTTTCCTGAAACAAAGGGTGTCAGAATATTTTTGTGTTTGGGATGATAATGTTATTAGATTACAGTGACTGATGTGAATAATTGTTTATAACAGTATTTATAAACAATTTATAAATACTATTTATAAAAGTGGGGGTATGGAGAAGATTGCCTGCGGGATGGGGATGGGACTTATCAAGCGGTCGGAGCTTAGCATGGGACAAAGTGCTGGCTTACCATACTGGTGTATACCAGCCCACTGCACTTATATAAATTAAACTGCACGCTCACATATTTGCAAAACGGGGAATCAGAGTGAAGTGCTCACATTCTCATGTATCACAAGCAGCCTGTAAGATATGAAGGGGTTATATGGACCCATATCGCATCGCATGCGTCAAACTCAAAATGAATATCCACCTAAATAGCTAGTACACTACTACAACCTTATAAAACTACAACATCTATATTTTGTTTGTTAAAATGAGACTTTTTCTTCTCACCTTGCTTAAATTGATGTTTATGTTGAAACTCTGGCCATCTCCTTCCACTTGCCAAACCCAGACCCTGCAGGAGAGCTCACAAGTGCTGAGGCTAAAGCGCTCCAATGTGAAAGTACAGTGAAGGTTATCATGTACTCCGTTCCAGATGTGATAAAACGGGATCTCCTGCATTACCAAAGAGAATGAACGACACTTAAACAGAGAAATGTAACAAGGACAGGACAGATTGAAAGATGATCACTTATCAATATACACAGGGCCAGCGCAATGCGGTAAGCAGGAGGCTGTGCTGCAGGAGGTTGTGTTCGTGTGTGGTACAGTGTGTGTATGTGGTGCAGAGTGTAAGTGTGTATATATGTGGTGCAGTATATGTTTGTGAGAAGCAGGAAAAAAGTATCACAAGGTACATCATGTGTATACAGTATATAGTATTCAATGTGCATGAGACAGGTAGAGGTATGGCGAATATAACAT
>JABWIB010006918.1:357-14277 GCA_016617825.1 Platyplectrum ornatum
CCNNCCCCCTTATGTGGATAACATTGCATTAAAGACTGCTGATCCACCAGTTGCTATCACCCATACACCTTTATTTAGGAAGCCCTTGGCACCCTGTTATAGGCTTCTGCTGATGGCTTTCTAAAACTACTGTAAATAGCATTTCTTGCTGTAGCTGGTGCAGACGGCATGAGGCATGTAGGCGGATGTTACAGCAGCAGATTTATAATCTTCTATTCTAAGACTGTGTTTTCATAGAGCTAACAGGGTTGGTAGGGATTCGGAGAAGCAGAGTTGTGTTTTTCAGACTTAATTTCTAGTTTAGTCATAGAATCCTGTGGTGTCATAAAGCTAGTGGCCTGTCCAAAACGAACTACACCCAAATCCTACATGTAAATTACAGCAGTAAAGTCCCAAAATAGGATTACAACTTTTCTAAGACCTCAAGTTCCTACTCAACACTTTCTTGAGGGACCGATTGCAATATATTTAGCGTCAATGGATTACATGTATGTAACCTACTGGTTGTATTATGCCTCTTCCCTACAGGTAGAGTGGATGCAGCAGCAGCAAATCAAGAAGAGGGTTAAGCGGCACATCAGAACAGATCCCAACCTTATATATTTTAATGACCCCATGTGGTCAGACATGTGGTATCTGGTAAGTATTGTATGTGAGCTTCTATGCATGGCTTGTGGTTGCTAGAGCCGGCACTTCTGTATTCATCTGGTTGCCAGAAGTCTTAAGGTTCTTGTAATGTAACTGGCCCATAGTTGTACTTATGTATGACTTCAAATACTTTTATTAGACAGCATGGTTCACTTTATAGTAGAAAGTGTTGCTGGTTGTGGAACCATTACAAATCCTTGAAGTTAAAAAGCAAACTGATAAAAGTAACTACTCATTTTCAATGAAAAAAAACCTTTTTTTTTTTTATTATTCCCATTAGCCTTTAGGTGTATTGCATATAATTATGTATGTAATGTTGTTATAAAATTAGGAAAGACCTGCTTAAACAAGGAAAATATAAATACAGCTTCCCTTTAAAATAGAATGAATATTAATGCATCGCCTATTGAGGATCATATTAATGCATTGTTATACAGTATATTTTGGAATCAGACCTGAGACTGGGTTTTGTGTCTAAACATATACCACTGAGATAGTGTACCAGAGTTCAAGTTAAGAGGTAAGTTACACCTGGGCAAAATCATGGAAAATTTCAGGGGAGTGATATTTCATTTTCTTTGAGCAGTATTAGAGTTGAGATGAAGTCTAAGCAGTGTGAAAGTAATGCTGTTGTTATCTGTGTGCAATAAGGAAAAGCAATGTGTTCTCCCTTCATGCAAAAAATAACATTCATTTTACTTCCCTGAAATTCATAATGGTTTTCGCCCAGTTGTAATTGGCCTCTTATTTCCATGTTAACACATGCGTTTGTCAGGAGCCTGATAAACTTCCAGCAGCTCCCTATACTGTATGAGTAAACCAGATCCTGTGAAGGAATATTTCCAAACACAAGAATAACATCCATTAACCTGAATGCAGGGGAGTCAATGCAAGCCGTGTGGCCAGTTTCATGGGCATGTATCACTGTTTTTCAGCACTGTGGCGATAAGAGCAGCAGATGCAGGTCAGAAATGAATGTCATGGCTGCTTGGCACAGAGGTTACACAGGGAAGAATGTAGTGGTCAGTATTTTGGATGATGGTGTGGAGAAAAATCACCCAGATCTCATTCACAACTATGTAAGTATGCAGTAGCTGAGTGGTCTTTCCACAGACTTAACCTAGTGTACCTGAATCTTGGTTTGCACAGTATGTATATAGCACATAAGTGTCATTTATAAAGTTATGCAGTTATTAATACATTATATCAGCATACTGAAAGGGTAGCAATATCAGTGGGGATAGTCACTAAACTCTGTGATGGCCATATTGCAGTGGCATGTCTATTTTCACATAGAAGTTGGCATTTACTAAGCGTTAAGACATGCCGAATAAGTTCCTGCTGCAATCTCACTGTTCCATTTTGGACATGACCATCAGGTTTTGTGCATTTGCTCCACCTGGAACTTGCTAAGCGTTGAGTTTTCACTGTGGAACGTTATGTATACTCTAAAAAAAAAATCTTATGTTCTGTGCATATCCAAAATGAACAGGTTATTTTAAGGTTTTATATTGAAATCTCTTTGCATACAATTCCTTTTTTCTTAGGATCCGTTTGCAAGCTATGATGTAAATGGGAACGACCAGGACCCAAGCCCAAGATATGATGCCAGCAATGAAAATAAGTGTGTTGCGTTCAGTGTATTCTGTTGTTTAACAGTAACCTTTTTCTTCTATTTTAATCTNTTTAACCTCAGTNTTAGTGGTACTGCTGAGGCAACAGTTTAAAAAAGTGTTCTTAAATAAAAATAATTTGTGTAGTACTTTACATTTATTGTGAACTGTATATGTTCAGTTGAAGCTGCTGCGTAATTGCAGCTCTGATGTGTAGGTAGCAGCCTTTAATGCTCCAGATATAGTTGGCATGATGCATCTTATATTTGCTCAGCAGCTGAGGCGCTATGGAATTTGCTATATTCTAGCTGTTTATGGCAGTAAAGCATTTCTAGATGTGATGTACTGGATACAAAGTGCTTGGTGATGTGAGGGTATAGTGCATGGGGTGTAGAAACATTTTGCAGCCAGCAGTTGCCATTATAAGGGAAGCCTTGTGTATAAAGTACAATTATAATTGACAAAGATGCCAATCATATTTATGTAATGAGCCTTTACAATGTATTCATTCNATTGTATACCCTCTAGGCATGGTACCCGCTGTGCTGGGGAAGTGGCAGCAGCTGCTAATAACTCTTATTGCATTGTGGGAATTGCATATAATGCCAGGATTGGTGGTAAGTTATCCTCTTCCTAAATGTGGTGTGGCTTATACTTGAGTCAATAAGTTATCCCAGTTTTTTTAGGTGAAATTGGGTACCTCTGCTTATATTCGTGTTGACTTATACTCAAGTATATATAGTACTACTTGGAAGGGTTGTTTATTGTGAGTTACTTATTCAGATGTTACCTTCCTGCGCTTTCCACACCTGTCAGCATGCATGATGATCTTATGACATATTTGCCGGACATGGTCCCTCATAGCGGAAGTGGCTCTTGCCGTGTTCTATTGCAATATTTCAGCAGGCGTTTGGTGATTTTGCTCAAATTTTTAACATGATCTGACAGAATAATGCTCCTTTCGGACACTGAATGCTTCAGTCATACCTGAACATACACCTTATGGCTAAGTGTAGCAAAATGTTGGCACATTTGTGCTTGCTTAGAACAAATATGCACGCAACAGGACAAAAAAAAACACCATAGGACTTATTTTCGTTGTAGGGCTTATTTTATTAACCTGCTGATATGACACCTCATTGTTCTCAAAGTGCTGCTGACATGACAACTCATTGTGATTTAGATAGGGCTTAATTTCGGGGGAGGGCTTACTTTAGACAGTTTACTGTAAAATAGGATAGGGCTTATTATCAGGGTAGGTCCTATTATAGGGGAAACGCGGTATGGCAACATTGGCTACATTAACTAACTTCTGTGGCTGCTCACTCTCATAGGNAATGCATTTGATTATCATTAATGGCATAATAAAACCTTCCACTGTTACATAATTGGACCCCCCCCCCCATTATCTGCATTTGGTTTTACAGCACATTGGAGGAGTATAGGTCTGAATCAGGATCATTGTCACTGCTTCACACACTGCATTTTTTTACTTGTGGGGTTCTTCAATACTTCTGAGTCCACCTTGACTGTTTTCATTATCTATTTATAATCTGTTGTATATATACCAGTGCTATTCGATACTATAATGTATAGTTAGTTAGTTTTAGTGGAGTTGCAGGGTTTGTATTACGTTAATGGTGGATTTCGTTCATTAGGTTTGTGGTCTGGTTGATATAATCACTTCAGTGTTTGTCTTGGATAAAGCGTTCATTTTTCNAATGCATGATGGTCACAGTAGGCATAAATATGTTCTGTCAATTCATTAAACCTTCCGTATGTGCTGTTTTGACTCTTCTGTGTACACTGGAGACCTGATGGGCCTGCTAAGACACCTGTGGTGTTCGGAGAAATGTGGCCCACATTTCAGCTCTTTAAAGTAAACATCAGTGTTTATTGCAAGCTGTGTGCCTCCTACTGTGATATGGTTCCTCTAGCTGTAAACATTTGTGTTCCTGTTTCCATACTCCAGTAAATTCTGACTTGGNATAATTGCTGTGTAATACATGCTTTGTGCAGTCTTTGTATATGAATGTCTNTTCACAGGGTTTTTAAACTGTTCCTCCGCTGCCTTGACTGTGAGGACACACAGCTGTAGATGTCTATATTGTGCGTCACCTGCTCTGGGGCAATGAGCTGGAACATGTACCAGGGGACAGCAGTCATTAGTCACACTTGGTAGAGTTGCCGTGTATTGTGCTGCTCATCCTGTATCTCACTATGTGCATGTCCTGGAATCCTGGCAGCTCTTAGCAGTGCAGTTTTTCCCCATCGCCAAGAGTTAAGCAAGTTGCTAGCCCAGGTCATTGCTTACAATGCTTTCCTATTACACATTGCACATCCACCTGGGAGGTTTTCTGATTACACGTTGTACAGCCTCTTGGGAGATTTAACTGAATTATTGTAAAAAAGCAAAGTTAACTGCTTGCTTGCCGCTAGGAGTCCTAAGTGTTTAAATCAGAATTGAATTGCTTTCTATTTATGATATGACTCCTAGTGCTTTAGTTTATATGGGCTATTCTCTCCATATATAAAAGTTTTTAAAAGTTGTTTCCTGCGTTTTATGAAATATCCTTTTTTTTTTTTTGTATTCCAATTTTGTGTGAAACTGTAGAACACTTGCTAGCTTTTACTTAGTGAGCATAATTATAGAATGACACCTCATGTTATCAGTGCAGTAGTTAAAAGTTCTATTTGCTCTTACTATTTGGAAAATGTAATTCATTATATATTCACAGTACAGCTCATTATATAAGAGGCCTTTGCGCCTCTGTAATCCACAGTAACCTGACAGTGGGGGGGGGGGAATCTCCACTCGCGCACATAAGGCTCCTGTGAAGGTGCACTGCTTCTGCCAAATGCCTCGCACTCCTTACTCACCTAAGAAGACCATGGTATCTCTCCATGCCACCACACTGGTTAAGACCTTAACTCTGCCTTATCCTCCTACCTCCTTACTCAAACTTTATTCACTGATCTGCTAAGGTAGCCTTGTGGACATTTTAGTGTTAGGATCGGTTANACGTATGTATGTATTTGTCCTCCGTAACGTTATTTGGTACCATTTTGGTACCAGTCTCTTGGTTTAGGGGCACAATATTTGGTGGGGTTTTTTTTAAGATAATTTATAAAATACCTCCTATTGTTTTTGATGCCTCCTTCAGATCCCTGTTTCCCAGCTACTATATATCNTTCATTGAAGGTCTAGTTTCAAAACTTGAATGTAAAGCTCTTTGGTTGCTACAGCTGGCACCACAATGTCGGCTATATCTGCCAAACTAAAGAAAAAAAAATACTTAAAACAAATGTATTAATTAAATGCTGCGTCCTCCCTCTTGACATTTTGAACATGGAGCAAACATATCAACTGTGTAAACATTTGTCATTATCGATCTTTTGTCTAAAAACTAAACAAAATACTTGTTTAGCACATGTATGGCATACACATGCATATTTAACATGTATTAGATTTTTTTTATTCCTATTAAAATCTCAATTTACAATCTGCATTGTTTTGAAGGAAGCAGAGAATGAACCCCTTCCTAATTTCCAGACTGGCACAGTGTGCTTGATGGTGATCTGTATGTAGTAGACCATTCTGCATATGGCAATGTAATTGTCAGAAGGAATATATAAGGAAGCAGTTTGTAATTCAATGCCCTGTTAGAGAAGCCATATTTAAAATGAAGCATGGCCTACTGTGCATCAGTCATGGGTTGAACAAGACTAAATATGCTCCACTTATGTTCCTTGATGTCTGCTAAGTTTTAATCNGTTTCAAGTCCTATGGCTTGGGAAATCTTTATTGTGAAATTATGGCTTCTCTGCGAGACTCTTCACATATCACATGACAAGTTTTAATCAATGCGTTCATAAATTTTAGATGACAATGGAAGATTATTTATTGCNATGTTTGATGTCCATCTACACCTTCTCAGGCCTGGGGATTTAATCCTAAAATAATAAAATTGCTACAGAGTTCGGATAATTTNCTAAATGCCTTTTTGTTCAAGCTAAACAGTGCTGATCATACTTGCAGCGTATTAAATGTCACTGTGAAACATTGTCCAGANAAGTACTGACTGGACGGTTTTACAGTTTGTTCTTACTAGAATTGCACATTTCTTGCCTCTATTCTAAATTAACGCTTTACTTTCTAAAACTACAATTCTGATTCTNCACCAGGAATTGTGTATGTTGGAAAGAAATCGTTACAATTGTTTATAATAATCTGTCTTGGTCCATTTAAGCATGTATAATTAATATTGGTATACAAATATACAAAGGAAACCCCATAGGGATAAGGGGAGCCAAAAAGGTTGGAGACCAAATGTGCCGGCTCCATTAAACTTTGTCCCCGGATTCCCTTTTGTGTCTGCAAAATACAATGCATTAGGAAAATATAGTTATGCTTGGTTGTGTGATAAGTCCTCAATACAATTGCATGTTTGTACTGTACACTTTAATAGGAAGTACAATGCACTTTCAAGCACAACCCGCCATGCCATTAGTCATTTGTCAAGGACACTCAAGACACTCCTCATAAGCATGCACTTTANAAACTGGTTTATGTTCCAACTGAGTGGTACAAGCTGTATAGAGAAGGGCACATTTACACATGTTGTACATAACAAGTGGTTTATATATTTTGTAAGCAAAGAAAGGTTCTAGTAGCATTAAGACTCATGGGTGCATGACTAGGAAGGTTGGAGGAAGGAAATCTGTAATCTAGTATTCAGCCTAGGACCTAATCCCACATGAGTTATGTCATGGCTTAATTTGAGTAAAGTCTCCACACTGTCCTGTTAGGATATCTTATTTATTAACAAGTTTTTATATAGCGCCATCAGATTATTTAGAGCTTTACAATTTCAACAATCAATAAGATGATTGGCTGGTAACATACTGCGTGGGCAGTAGGGCCCTGCCCTCAAGCTTACACTCTAAGGACTGGATCCAGTATTCCCCCCTGCATGCAAACAATGTCATTCATTTTTTTGCAATTCATGGTTATGCCCACTCNCTCAGAAGTTCAATAGTATGCTAATCTGGATCTTGCCCTATGGTAGGTTGGGGATTGATGCATGGGGTAAGTTCTCTTATACAATGGACAAGCCAAGTTTTATAGTAGTGCTCTGTACGATCCAGTCACACAACAGTGTTAGTAGCAGAAATTGAAGGTAATCTTAGAATAGAAAATGTCTCAAGTTTGTGTTTTTGAAATAGAAAGGTGAACTGAGAGGTAAACAGTTAAAAGTAGGGTAGAGGGTGTTAAGTAGGTTGAGGAACTTTGTAAGCTTGTGTCAACAACTGAGTTTTAAGTGTTTAAAAGTTTGGAGGTCTTTACACTCGAATTCTCTAGTTGCAATTGTCATTTACAAATCTTCAGAAGACCATGTCCATGCACTAAGGTAGGCAAGGCTATTTAGTCTTTAATCCTCTATTCAGCTTAAAGGAATCTTTATACATTAGCATGGAGTATTTCAGATGAACTTATTGAAGTACTTGAAAGATTTAGCATCCTCCTAGTACAGCTGTTTTTCACTGGTATGTATGTACCAGTTGGTCAAATGTACTATTTATTTGACTAACTGAATTTGTCCTTGGGTACTTTCAAGTACTGGTACGATGAGCGGTAAATGACTTGATTTAATTGGGTGTGCATCGTTATTAGACTTTTATTGGCAGTTTATGTATATCCTATAAGACAACCCAGACCATTCATGTAGAAGGTCTGTGAAGTCATTGCCTGACCACAGACATGAAAGCCTTGGATTTATTTTAATCCAGTTTTTTACATTAAATTTTAATGACTTTCAACAAAACCAGAGCTCAACTGGGGTTTATATTTTTCATGTATTTTTATTTTTAGGAATCCGAATGTTGGACGGTGATGTAACGGATGTTGTTGAGGCGAAGTCTCTGGGCATCCGGCCNGACTACATTGACATTTATAGTGCAAGCTGGGGCCCTGATGATGATGGCAAAACTGTAGATGGGCCTGGACGGCTGGCCAAAAAGGCATTTGAAGATGGTATTAAGAAGGTGATGGAAGACGGGCTTTTGTCACTTGTTGGGGGATTGGTGTACAGAAGTAGGAATATGTAACTGGTTTGTAAGATTTTCCTCTTCTAAAGTTAGNATCTTCTTCTTATTAGTTTATATTGAACATGTTGTTGTGGGCATACGTCTGGACTGCGCTTTTAAATTAAGCTGTGAACAAGTGTCTGCTGTAATGACAGGTTATATGTACTGGAGGGCTAAGTGTTCATAAAAAGTAATGACCTATTTAGTCATTTTTTTAGTTTTATACTTTATGCTCAGTTATAACTTATTAAAGCAGATATTGCACAGTGAACCTTTCTACAGCCCTTAAGATCTGGGGAACGGTTCCTAATACTAATTTCATGAATGACTGTTAAAAACCTTAGTGTATTGAGAGCAACAAGTGTTCTGAAGGTTTTATAATCTGGTTTGCACTATTAACCTGTAATAAAGCAGTTTATCTAGTTAACATTTATAAAATTAGAAAATGTTAAGCCATGTCAGTTTCCATTACATAGCTCCATATGGTACGGGTGTGGAACAGCTGACACACTTGTCACATGCTGCAGTGTTGTGATAAGACACGAAGGGGAGGTGGCCAGGCTTTCTAGTCAAGCCATCAGAATATCCCTTGGCCTTTAGTATTCTATGAAGACTAGAGTTGCAGCTGCGCAACCCTTAGGTTTGTCCAGCTCCATCGAGACAGTGCTGGCTAAGGGCCACTAGCGTCTCTATACCTGCCCCACCCGTGTTGTGTGGTTGCAGTGCTCATTTGGAGTGATGTGTTATTTCTTTTCAAACTCTTCCAATAGCTGTAAATTATTTTCCAAATGTTTTGACCATTATGAAGACACATGCCAATGTCATTTATGAAACATTTTGACTTGACGAACTATTTTAAACCTAGAAAAATCGTTAATCTTTTTAAACTTTTAATAAACTATTAAAGGTTATTGCAGAGGCATTGAAAAATGTTTTTGAAGATCCCTTCAGCATATGCTTCTAACTTATGTTGGTCTGTCTAACCTGTACTNGTCACACCACTGAAAGTAAGTTTATAGGGTGAATACATTTGTGACCTACCTACTTTGAAGTAGACCACTTTGGGGTGTTTTCATAGTGTGAATGAATCCTAATACAGTTGACTTGGGGTTAAGTTTTATTTAACTTTTTTATTTTAGGGTCGTAAAGGGCTNGGTTCCATCTTTGTCTGGGCGTCTGGCAATGGTGGCAGAGAAGCCGATTACTGTTCTTGCGATGGCTATACCAACAGCATCTATACAATCTCCATTAGTAGCACAACCGAAAATGGATATAAGCCCTGGTATTTAGAAGAGTGTGCTTCTACACTTGCGACAACGTATAGCAGTGGTGCTTTCTATGAAAGGAAGATAGTAAGTTAAATTATTGTGGTGTTATGAACGGAATGCTTGATACGACATATAATATAGACATATCATATAAACATGTAAAAGAACCTGTCAATGAAACAGTGTTTGAAGAATAGATGGTNACTTGTGTGTAGTTGGTGTGCATGTTTAGGATGTCTTTTGTGTATGGTGTGTTCTTTCTCCCCATTTTTAAAAGCTTTACGTGTTTGGGATTTTTAATCTGTCCCCATCTAGTGTGTTGTAAGGACCTCAACACATGTTTAAAATTAAATCATTTTAATTAAAATGTGCTTTTATTATAAAACATGAGAACAAATGTAAATGTTTCAACTTTTTTTCATAGCCCAGCCTGTGTTTTTAAATCTACATATTGGTCTCTTTAAAAGTTTTGCAAAGAGTATCAGATATTAAGTTGGACCTGAGCCTAAGCTATGTTTGTTAATGATCAGTGCTAGAGGGCCCCATTATTACCCTGCGCCAATGTTTCATACAATGAAACCTGCTGAGTAATCCTGTTTTTAGTTAGTCTTGCCTCCTCTTCTCATATTCCCCAGTTTTCGGTCTAGTGTTGAGGAAGAAATCTATTCATCTGTAAAGAATGTATCTGGTAGCTCCAAATCTGTTCACATAAACATGGCTTTCCATAATTTAAGCAGTTTTTCAATCTTGTGCTGCATATATGGACATTGTCACTTCCATGTAACTAAAGCCTTAAATCCTTAGAATTCTTATTTTCTAATATAATGCAAACATATTTTGTAGCACTTTCCAATCAGTCTTATGACTCACTCATGTAGGTTAAAAATTATACGTAGTATACGTTTCCTGACTTGTCACATGAGGTCAATTTAAACTAAATTTAAAGTGAAATGAAGAACATATGGGACATAGAGGACACTTGCTTTGACTTTTATCTCTTCTACTTGTTGAGTTCTCTGGAAATTATATATATATATATATATATATATATATATATATATATATATATATATTATATGTGTGTGATAGATAACAGGTGATGACATTAAATTAGTGGAATACTTCATTTCTTTTTACCAGTCATTTACTCTGAAAAGTCACAATCTATGCCGGTCCAGCTGCATGCATACACATACTATTACTTTCCCTGTTTCCATTGTATAGTTATCTGGTATTTTCANTCCAGACCTTAACTATAAACTATCTAACTGTCTTCCTTTTTGAATGCTTCATGTAAAATATTGAGCTGTAAAAAGCATTTAGCCNTTCTATATTTTCTCCTGAATTTTGCAAATGTTCATAGTTTAAATGGTCTTTTGAAGGAAGGCCTGGTAGCAACTAGTTGAAGGATTTTACTGTCTACCGTGTCCTGTAATTGCATACTTAATATGCAACCTGATTCACTATACATTATAATGCACTACTTTGCCCTAAGAGGATAAAAACTCAGCATGTGTTCCAAAATATCCTGATCAGCCTTATGAATCTTTAATAACACAAGAGCAATATTTTGTAAACTGCTTTGAAATGTGCCGTGTGTATCTCTCAAAAGTCCACATTCCATGGCTGCATGCTTTCAGCTTGAGAGACTTGGGGCTTCTGCTTTATGTATAAAAGATGCAGGTCCCCGGCTGCATTACTATATGAACAGGTGCAGCCATTAGTATTTGTATTAACCACAGATGGGTAATGTTGGCTTCTGCTGACTAAATTATGATTCTTGCAAAGCATCAACNGAAATCTAGTTCTGTAGAACACTATGGAGTGCTCAAGTGCTATATCTTAATGTAGGGGTAAGCTGTTCTGTGTGTTCCTGAGTAAGGGCCATGTGCTATGGAAGCTTTCCTGTTTACCAATTTATGGAACAAACATTGAATAATATTTGAGCAATAAAAGCTTGTTGGTTTAATTTGCATGGTATCTGTGTACATGCATATGGAGGCTTGCCCTTATTTTATGCATGCTATCTAAAACGCTACACTGCAATTTTTGTTTTAGGGTTATTAAAACGCTCAAGTCTAATAACTTTTTGCTTGAATTGTTTTGTTTATTAACCAGCTCGTGAGAATTTACATTGCACTATTCCACACATTAAGAAGTAATTAGCAGCCAGACGTTTCTATCGATAAGCTGGGATTTTGGGATTCTCAGTAAAAGTAATCTTGGTCTTCATCTGTTTTTTGCTTGTTCGCATCGGTATTTTTTTTTGTTAGGTCACCACTGATCTAAGGCAAAGATGTGCAGATGATCACACTGGGACTTCAGTATCTGCCCCAATGGTGGCTGGTGTTATAGCATTGGCACTGGAGGCAAAGTGAGTCTGGAAGTTGTACTATAATTTTGTGTACTGTAACTTTTATTTTTTTTTGCTCCTATTTGTAATGATGGGTTTAATCTGGGTGCAATGTATTATGATTGTATTATATATTTGTTTTTTTTACTCTTTAACAGTAAACATATTGACAATAGAGCTTGCAAAATATCTATCTATTTATTTCTTTTCACCACTTANGCTGTCAATGTGGGCAAAGAACCTCAAGCAGGATATAAACATACTGTGTGCCTTATCAGAGGATAACACTATAGTGCCATAACGCTCTAGGAGAAATAACCTTCCCACAATCAGAACCTTTACCTGTTTCGTCACTTCAATGTAAACCATATCTTTTATTATTTATTAAGTGGTTACTTTTAGCAGATGTCAAAGTTCAGCTTCTCCAGTTCAAAATATACTTTTGATTTCTGGTTTAGTCCAATGCTGAATTGGCGGGATGTACAGCATCTCTTGGTGAAGACCTCGCGTTCTGTGCATCTCCGGGCCCCTGACTGGAGAACAAATGGAGTTGGACGCAAAGGTCAGTGAAACAAAAAGATGTTCATTATATGTGCTTATTACTCCCTCCTTTGTCATATGCATAAAGAACTTTGCTCTCTAATGTCATTTCACCATTTGTTTTCTTTGTTCTCCTCTTTTGACTTAGTTGTATGAATTGATCCTGTTTTGGATTTTTTTTGTTTTTTTTTTAAAAAGGTTTTTAGCGTAATTCTCAGCTGTGAACTGCTCAGCTGATAAAACATTGTTTCATCCAGAGAACTCAATGTGTGGCCTCTAAACAGTTCAGAAGGAGCTCATTCGGCTAAAGTTACTAGAAACTTAGTACTCTGCACATTCCTTGGGCTACTATACACGTAGGGATACTGATAATTTCTGTAAAATAAAAAAATCACACGTACATCAGCTCCATGACGGGTTATTTTTTTGGTGTTTTTTTGTATTAAGTAAAGCTTGGGCATATATGTGTAATTATATAATTTTATTGAGACCAGAATTTGTCAGACTTTTATTCTTTTCAGTCAGCCATCTTTATGGCTTTGGTTTGGTGGATGCCGATGCTATGGTGGTTTTGGCCAAGAAGTGGAAAAGCGTACCGGNGCAACATGTCTGTGTTGGTGCATCTGACAGCCGGCATAGGTGAGTGATAAATGTTGTTCACTCATGGTTATGGTCTGTCATGTGTAAAGTTGGTGTTTTCGTATTGAAAATGTTCATAATGACATGTTTGACGCGCTCCGTCCTGTAAGAAAAGGGGAACTAACCACATATTAAAGCCTTGTAAAAAAAAAAAAAAAAAGTTGTGTAAATGTGGCATTTTTCCAAAACTGCATAAAATTCTTAAAGCAATTATGTTTTTAGTGACAAAATGCATGTTGGGTTTTTTCTTCCAACATAAAGCTGCTCACCTAGAACAATGATTCTCAGAAGCCACATCTTGTACAAGCTGACATAAACAGCATAACCGCATTATATAAAAGTTTGAGTTTCAGGTACTTTTGGGGTTTGTTTTTTTTTTTTTTTTTGTTTTTTTTTTTGTGTAGCATTCCTAATATGAACAATTCTTTAACAATGGGATGTTTACCTGTGGTCCTTAAGGTCTTGTGGCACTACAAGTCCCCGAATGTGTTTCAACTATGCCTATGTACTGAGACTCGTTGTTCCTCAACACTTGAAGAGAAGCTAACTGGTTGGTTAGTCCTTCTGCAGAGTATATTTCGCCTCTCCTTTGGTAATCGGCTGTATCCAGTACCTATTAGCTGTTGGTCAGCTGTTGATTGATGGCTCACATTTTGATGTTTAGAGCCTAGAGGTAGAAAGCTGTATTTGGGAACTGCATGGCAGATGAGGTTGTGCTGTGAAATGCCTGCGGTTCTCATTGGAATTCATGGAAATATTTACATTTAATCAG
>JABWIB010006920.1:10271-22467 GCA_016617825.1 Platyplectrum ornatum
TTGCAATCACCATCAAAGGATCTTTTAACAGAAAAGTCTCGAGCATGTTAGTTATTATGGGGCTGATTCAGCCCTGCGTCTCCNCCAGTCAGACATATGGAAATGAGAAAAGGGGCATTCCACACCTGAGCCCTGCTAATTGGAAGCGCAGCCTGCACCATATCTGGACATGGTGCAGGCTTAGCACAGAGGGACAGAGGCAGGTAATGTCCTATGGACAATTACCTGCCTCATTTAGTGTTAAAAAAAAGTTNAAACTAAAATAAAAAATATAATAAATATTGTTTTATTTTTTTAATACGTTTTTTTTCCAGATTACATTTAATTGGAAATATTATACTGATTATTAAAAGCAATTCTTGTATATATTGTGTGTACTAGTGACTAGAATAAATATTCATATCTGGCTGGCAGAACCTCTTATACTATTAGATGTGACAGGTAACACATTCAGCAATCTGGAAAACATGTGAGTTGAATATAAGTCTGTGATTAAAACCAGACAGGTAGATTAGTGCCGTACTGATTAATAAAGAACCTTAGCTAGGTCTGGGTTGCATGCAATCTATGTTCCAAATTCTTCTAAAGCAAAGGAGTTAGCTGTGTTCTCATTATAGGTGATGTGTATTGAACAAACATATATTCTTCTTTTTCTGTGGGCTGGAAAAGTGACAGATATTGGCTTAGCCTCCAAAGAGAAGCCTTCTACGTCCTCAATTCTGATTTCATTACACCTACAGCCTTAAATGCTGAGCTGTTGAGAGAGCTTTATGGTGCATAGAACATAATGAGTGACTGTCCATAAAATTATATTGTGTGCATCTAGTTGTTACAGCAATTTTTTAACACACTAGTATTTGTTAATTATTCTGAATGATTGTATTTCTCATACTATTATTGTGATTCCATTTTACATATTTTACTTCATTTTCTTTACTTAATGTTATTATTTAATAATAACCTATTTCCTAAACAGCGAGATTGGAAAAATGGGAATGTTGCCCATAGCATCCAATCATATTCAAGCTCTCAGTTTCATTTTACATACTGTTATGTATGAATGTTAGCTTGAATCTGATTGGTTGCTATGGGCTACATCACCACTGTTATAATCCTATGTCCTCATTACCCTCACAAACTGAGGGTAATGAGGACACAGAGTAATTATTCAGCATAACACATTGTACAGCCATTATANTTCAGGGAAATATATTATTTGCATACATATCATTGGTATGATTCGTTTCTGTTTGGTTATTTTATTATTTTTCCGCGTTTTTGCTTTCCGTTTTCCTAAAGCTTTAGGATTAATGGAGTGGACTGAGATTTAATTATCTATTTTTGGCTGTATATGATAATATATAGCACTTTACAGTTTGAAGCAACCATTGACATCAGTCTACCCCATTGGCGCTAACAGTATATATTCCCTAGCACACACTAATTGCTCACAAGTGAGNTAGACATAGCATTATTATGTATAGACAGGCTTGATATACAAAGAGTGAGAGGAGGTGAAACGACTACAGTAAAAACTGTCTGTTTCAAATGTTATCACTACCTCNCGCTCTAAATTTAGAAAGCCCAGAGAGATGGTAAAAATACCAATGCTGTTCTCTTCTCCTGAGAGATACGTCCCTTAGATATGAAGTGGGCAGCTCTCTCGCAGGGAGATTGAGTCATGACACCATTCTGTCAAAGTGATCGCTACTTTCAAGAAGGCAATTAAAACTAATGGGACCTGTCCCCAGCCATTCTGGGTGGTCCTTCCTTGCAGAACTGTTTGCAAGTATGTTCTTCTTCAGGACATGCATAAATGGCTGGGCATGTGCAAGAGTAAAGAAGAGACAAGATTGCAAGGGATTGTGGGAACCGGGATTAGGTTTCATACGCAGCTGTATGTGTCAGGATGGTTGCATAACAATCCTGATTATTATGCAGCACTAAAAATATTCTTATTAAAAGTCTGATTTTTTTGAGGCATCCAAATCTAGCTCTCTTCTGCTAGGGGGAGTGGAGAGGAGGTTTATTGAAAGAGATTGAGAGCTCCTTGGCAGTCAAGAAAAAAAATGAAACTAATAACTAAGGAAATATTTCTTTATAGTTGTTACATCTTCACAGGTTTCACAAAGTCGCATGTAAAGCCTACATATGAGGCAAATGGGAAGTACAAATATTGAGACTGATAGTCAGGGATAATGGTCCAGATTCAAATNTTTAGGCACTCATGACCATGTCAAGAAACCATGTTGAATTGCAGGGGATGTGAAATGAATGGGGAAAACATATTAACCCATCTAAATAAATAAGACATATGGGACAGGATCCAGAATTGTAAGTGTCCATAATGTGCTGGAACACGCACCTTGTTAAGAAAGTGGTTTCCCCTGCTTTTTCTTTATTTGGAAACTAATTTAATTCTCGGCTATATTTTACTACATTAACATTGTCAATAAAGCGCTCATACAAAGCACACCACCACTGTACATAACAATATAGTACTCTCTGTATATAACCTGTATAATAGCTTAGGGATGGAGCACAGTGCTCGCCTTCACGCCTGGATCACATCTAAGCCTTTAATAGGTTGTGTGTGGTTTTAAGGAATGAAGGATGCAATTGTTTTTGCTTTTGAAGTCTGGATCAAGCCCTGTGCTTCCAATTAGTAAAGCATTTCTCGTCATAGTCCACTTCAGCAGAACAACATTTGCATAAATTGAACAATTTTTTACGGCTTCTTATAAACCAAGAAAGCTAAACAATTACACTACTCGTAGCAAACTGAATTATCATGAATTACATAATCTGATAACGAAGAGGCTAGAGATAAGTAAAATAAAAAAAAAACTCTGCATTGCAAATGGCAAATATAATTAGACAATGTTGTTTAATGTCAATAATTACATGTTTGATTTTGGACTGAATGCTGCAGAATGACATAATTATGTGTAATGTATTTTTAGAAGTACGCAGATGAGACTAAAAGCGTAATGTACAGAAATGTAATCTGATGGAAAATGATGGCTGAATAAGACATGTCAGGAACCCATTCATTTTATCTGAGAGCTTTCATTGCCTAAATTGGCTTTGTCTGTGTCTGTTAAGGTGGGTAAACACTACGGACCTGATTCAGGGATTCTGGCGGCTGCAGAGTGCGGCCGCCAGGTCCCTATANTTCAGAGCTGCGCAAAAGAGCTAATTCAAAGCTGCGCAGCTCTGAATAGAGTGCAGGGAGAGGGGCAGGCCATATGCCCCTCATCCCTGTGCTAAGCTAAAAAGCACAGAGTCTCCGGATGGTGTATCCAGAGCCTCTGCCTAATGTGTAATCGCTGCAATCATAAAAGCCGTAAGTCACTGCCAGCTTTTATGAATGAAAAAAATAAAGTAAAATACACAATAAAATAAAAAAAAACAATGACATTTCTTTAATTCATAACAATATTTTTATTNATTTTTATTTTTTTTATACACTTAATGAGGCAGGTAATTGTTCATAGGACATTACCTGCCTCTACGACACTGTGCTTCGCCTGCACCATGTCTGGACAACATCTCCACTTTTTAATCTCGCTGCAATCTCCCTTCTTAGTAAATTTACGCCCTTGTATGTAAGGTGACAGGTTCCTCCTCACACACACTACTAGGTAACAAGTTCAGGGCCTAAATTCAATAAACGGGGAGTATGCAGAGGAATTGAAAAGTGGGAATGTTGTCCATAGCAACCAATCAGATTCAAGCTTACATTCTCCAGTGTGTAAAATGAAACTGAGAGCTCGAATCTGATTGGTTGCTACAGGCAACATCTCCAATTTTCAATTCTCCTGCAAACTCCCCGCTTAGTGAATTTAGGCCCAGATCTCTGAACTTATTGTGTTCTAAGCCTTACATGACCTATTATGCAGCAAAAGAAACATGATATATAAAATATTACTCAGTATTTGTGCAAATATTTCAAATGTATTTATGTTTTAAACTGTTTCAAACCACACAATGTATAACCCTGGAAGCATAATATGTTATGGATTAGAATGTTTTCCTTTTAGAAACAATAACTGGTTCATTCAATTCAGTTTGATTCAGTTGACAAATCTCCCACAATCCTCTATTCCCTATTTATCCGAAGAGAGCTTGGCAAACAGCCAGCCATGCTTCTTACCGAGTACAAACGGACGTGTACACAATATCTCTCTCTCTCTCTCTCCAACGTTTCTCTTATGAAGTTATTATATGATATTTTAATTATTAGTTGTCACCATGTAGCACATAAAGGATTTTAACTGAGCTCAATTCAAATAAAAAAAAGTAATGAAAAAATTATTTTCAGCATTCCCAACACTGTATCCAAAACCAAATTGTGGTTGGGCAGAAAAAATAGGATAAATTATATATATATATATTTTTTTTAGGAATAAGTAAGTGAAACTCTTATTTTAGCACAATTTTTTGATTAATACATATAATTTTTCTTACTTAATGCGGAATTGTTTTATGTTTTAGTTCTGGTTTTAATTAACATTTTGAGTGACACACTATTTTNCACACAAGACAAATTCAAATCTATCATCTGAACAATAACAGTTATCTACAATCTGGCACAAGGAAAAAAATTTAGCTTTTACCTTCAAAATTNCTTAGAGAGCCAAAGTCGTCAGCCGTGTTTTATGTACTTGTTCCCAAGTCTGCTCATTTTTTTCCCCCTGTCCTATTATTTTCCTGTTTTATTTGTGTCTAAACAGGTGCGGAACAACAGCATGGTTCTGATGATCAGTGACCACTATAAACAATCANCTACTAGAAAAAGCACGTCTTGTTTATAGGTTGTTGGTCAAATTTCACAACTTACAATATTCGCACTGAACCAATCAGAAATTATTTGCCAACTTGTCGCATGTAAATCAAGCACATATAACACTGGACAACAAGGATTTTGGTGGTCAGGAAATAAACACTATTACTATTTTGACATATCAGCTCTAGGTTCTAAGCTATGTAACATCCATATGTTATATATTACNTGTTAGTGAAAGTGAAAGTGTGTGTGTGACAATAGATATTATATATTTTTTTATTCTAATATTGCGTGCGTGATGTTTGATTGGAGTCGTGCTTAATTCAGCAGCATGTTTGGAAAACTTTTTTCGTGGTGACTTACCACAGATGCCATGTTTAAAGCGCTACTATCNGTTACGTATCAGTTACATCACAGTGAATGGAAAGTGATGGTTGTACAATAAATACACTATGAGGGAATGAATTGCATTTTTTTTTATTTATTATACCTCTGCCTAGTATCCTGATGGTCTCCCCATATGTACTCTCATTTTCCTCCCTTTAATAACAGCTATTAGAGGGAGGAAAAAGGAGGTCTATGGGGACATCACAGGGATACAAGTAATAACACCATCTTTAGATGGTATTATTATTACTCTCGGAGCGGTGTGTTAATCTCAGGTCTGAGGGTTCGTAAAATACACACTTCGATTTTATGTGAAATCGTGAAATTGAGTGCTAGGATTATTATCAAGAACGGAGTCATACAATTAATACAAAATATTTACCAGTGTTTTACATTGTTAATAGAGGAACATGTCTCATTAATAGAGAATATAGCCCATAAGTACTGAAAATACCACTAATTGCTTTTAGTGCATTTATTAAAGAAGCAGGAAAAGGATTAAAGCAATATATTTAAATGGCTTGAGGATTTTTATTTCACCAGCAAACATTTCCATATAAATATATATATATATATATATATATATATATATATATAAAAATATACATAGTATATTAGAATGAAATTCTATTAAAAAAGGAAATGAACATCAGGGGCCTTGCCCAGACAGAATGAAATATATACATGGCCCTGAATATACCATCATTATAAGAAGATATAAAATAATAATGACAACAGAATGCAATAAATAAAGNAGTGATCTAACAAATAAACCTTATGCCCAAACAGCATAACTCTGCACAGAATAATAAACTTTAATGACACAATTGTTGCAATAAACCAAATGCAGAAAGCCTAATGAATGAGAAACAATAAATTGTGGTCCTGTTTACAAGCGAGAAGAAAAGTAGAATTTCATGTAAATAGAAGTGATATTCCAGCAGTACAATCTTCCAATGTAGTCCTGTAAATCACACTTTTTGCATTCAACATAATTTAGTTGCTAAGAGCTGGGGATGGCGCTGTCAAGTCTTTCTGTGGTGCAGTGAGTGTGGGACAGTGATTATTATCGAGAATACTTACTGACAAATGTGTCATAAAAATATGCAAAACAGACGAATGCACAAAGCAGCAGAATTGAGCAATACGCCATTGGATTCGTTTAGTTAGGTTACAGAGTGACAGGAGAATCAGAGTTCCAGGGACACAGGGATGTTATGAGTGATCATACTATNCTGGAGTCATGTCAGACTTCTGATATTACTGTTAATATCTGTTAGGGGACAAATAAGCCCTGCATGGACTACGATAAACCCCCACCTACCTCCCCCTAGTACCGTCCAAGCGCTGATATATATATATACTTGGAAGATACAGTCACATAGTGTGTCTTTACAACGCAAACACAGAAACTTTTAGAAGCTATTCCTGCTGAGGTTAATATGGATTTATTTTAAGCCTTGTTGCTTTCATATTATTATTGACTGATAATGGAGATAAATTGCCTGGAACGAAAAACTGTTACAAATGCAACAATGCCTGTAATGACCCAAACAATTCTTTATGGTGAAGTAATATGTTTTAGCTTCACNGAAAACACATTTTGACATTGTTCACACATCTACTGCAAAAGTAAAAGCTAAGGTAGGAACATGCCTGGCTGCACATGTTGTGGCAGTAAGGACAAAACAGGTACAAGTTTACACCTAAGCAATACCATGTTGCACTGTGAGGGGNACTTATACTGTATATTGCATTTGCTTATGTTAAATCTTTTTGGATCATATCCAGAATTAGGTACTAAGTAAGTCCCCTAACTTGGATCTGTTCCATTATTTAATGCAGCTGCAAGAAAAATCANAAGGTAGGAACATGCCTGGCTGCACATGTTGTGGCAGTAAGGACAAAACAGGTACAAGTTTACACCTAAGCAATACCATGTTGCACTGTGAGGGGNACTTATACTGTATATTGCATTTGCTTATGTTAAATCTTTTTGGATCATATCCAGAATTAGGTACTAAGTAAGTCCCCTAACTTGGATCTGTTCCATTATTTAATGCAGCTGCAAGAAAAATCATGTCCCATTTTTTTTAAAGAAATAATATCATTTTGTAAAATCCTAATCCTTTGCTTAANCTCATAGTAGGCTACCCTCCTGGAATGGAGTGACACTCTGCCATCTCGAGAGAGTAAGCAAAAATTCCAGTTCTGTGCTTGGGATCAATGATTTAATGCAGATCACTGCCTCATGTCCGTAATAATTTCTAGATCCATAGTTCATGAGATTTACGTAAGTCNCTTGTGGAAGTTGCCTAAACTGTAACATCTGCGCATGCATTCGCCAGATGTTACGTGTGGATTTTCATATGCACGGTGTTCGCACAGAGGTCTGGATTCACTACACTATGAGTGAAATCTTTGTTTACGCAGGGGACATCACTTCTGTAAATGATTTATATCATCTTCTCAACTAAGACGACTATGGTATAGAACAGTAGTTTCCAAAATTTCGCATTTTGAGGAACCCGTAATTACCAAGAAAGTCCTATTTTTGAGTAAAATAGCGTAATAANNATTTAGGTAAAGACAAAAATACTTCAGGTTGACATCAGATGTTGTGTAGCTCCTATACAATAAGTACAAATGCTCTTTAAGAAACACTAGAAACCTAATGAGCACCCTAATGAGCCTAGGCACTGCTATAGAAGATACTGTATACTGTATTTCCGTCTATTAAGACTTGTGTCATATTCAAAACATAAATTGCTGTAAACATTTCTCAAAACTCTTTTTATGTTAATGATTAGGAAATGATGAGGATGACTTTCACAGATAAAAGGTGAACGAAACAATGTGAAATGCAGTCCTAATGAAAAACGCTTCACATATGGAAGGATAGGTCTTTAAAGCTGNAGATGATCTCTTGGGTCTATTTAGTAAACAGATAGAAGTCAAACTTACAGTGTAAGATATATAATGCAGAGAGTAATTGATAATGTAATAGGGAAAATAGACATTCTCATTAGAGCTGTCAAATTATTTCGTTTGAGCTGTATTGATGATGAATATATTTAATTGGTTAACCACCAATACTTCTCATACATCAAGTAATTACCCAGAAACTTCTAGGACACACACACAAAATCAGCAATGCGTGTTTTAACCATGAAAGGGAAAAATTCCTATTAATATTTAAGATAAACGTGAATGAATTAGCCAAGCGGGAGTGAGGCCATCTTTGGAATGCAGATCAGTCTAGGCAATCTTCCATTTAGAAACATTATAATAACAAATAAAGGGCAGAGTATTTTAACTCACACAGCTGTGAGATAAAGACGTTTAAAGACAGAACTGCCGCGGAAGAGAGCCTTTTGTCCTCTGCACTTCTGTATTATCAAATGTAATCTTTTATTAATGGGTAAGTCATACTATTCATATATTCATGTTATTCATTAAATTATCTCAGGGAACCACAAAAAGGAGACTATGCATTTAAGGGAAATGATAAAAATGAGGTATAGCAGACTAAACCAAGGTTAGCTAAACTGATCATAAAGCTCTACTAAGAATTAAGGGAATGAATGAACGAATGAACGTGTGTAAAGGACAGAAGCCTTGTTTAAACACAGATTAATAAAATAAGAAACAGGAGTGGTAACTGAAGCTTCTGTGGTTCTACAGTATTCATTGTATCTTCATAAATCCTCATTCACCAGGTTAAGTAGTAGAAACAACTGTGGAATGAATGAATGTCCCTAAAATGTTATTCATCCATGCATTAACCTCATCTTAATAATCTTGCTCTGTAAAATTGTATTTATTATTCCATAGAGGACTCATTAGGCAGAGGATGGTATGCTAGCCTGAGCATAGTGAAGTAGTGAGTTAAGGAACTCGAGGAAAGGGTCCTTAAGGGGTTTTGGCACATCATTACTTATGATATGAAGGTAGCATAAGGAAATCATAGAGGCCAGTCTGGTATACTGCAGGTCATTGGATTTCTCACTCTTTAACCTATAACATATCCCCCTATACACCCCAATGGCATGTCCATTCTTAGTGGTGAGAGTGGCAATAAAGCATTTGGCCAAATTGCAGAATAGCTGTTACAGGATTTAGAGGAATTTAGGTCACCGGCCCTATNAGCCAGACGTGCCCATAGTAGGGGTGACTCTCTATAACATAGAAGTAGTGATGNAGATCCAGGAGAATTAAGAGAGAATAGTGACCTAGTAGAATGTTACATATGTTATGCAGTATAGGTATGTAAAGCTGTGCAGCACACAACAGTATCAAGTAGTCAAAATCAGTAAACATAATCCATTTGTCTAGTCCAGGGAGAATGAGTGTTCAATAGTCTGTAAGCTTTTTTTTATTAGGGAAAAAAAATACATTTTCTTTTCTGGATTATTAAACACATCAATAGCTGCAAATATCTTTTGTCATCGTTCACAAAACACTTTATTTATTTGGCAGCCTGTGCTGTTTGCCTTATCTTGTATTGCATATTTACTTTTGTGTTGACTTCTATATCGCAATACAAAGTAAAATATGTCAGAGCAGACAAAGGAAACTCACTCTAAAATATATTTAAAGCTGGCAGCTCTGCAGGTGACTTCATGGCTAGGGAGATCATGGCATGGAAAATCTGGACATGAAATGCTATAAAACCAAAAGAAATCCACAAAACACTGCACAATAACTTAATATATAAAAAGAGCGTAAACAAGAATAAACATGTGATGTAATAAAAGCAATAGGGACTATATGTGAATAAATATCATGTGATTATTTAGTATCTGTTTATTCAGTTTATGTTGAGCTATATATGTAGTAAAGAGTTTCATCACCAATGCTCATCTGGTTGTGAAACTCATATACTGATTATTCTTATTATTATTTTTCTGCCCTCATGTGTGTCATGTCCAGACACTGTCTGGGTCACAGAGTCTGAGGTTGTAATGATACAATTTGTGTTCCTTGCTTTTGCTCCTACACAAGTGGAGTCATGACGGAGACAGCAGACTCACTCCACATGAGNTATTTCTGTGTAAGTGCTATCCACCAGATAAGCGGACACTAATAATAATTATCACTGCTTATTAGGTCAAATCCTACATGCTATGTGTATAACCAACACTTTATGACTCAATGGTTTACAAAAACAATAATTGGCTATTTAGATTTGGTTATGTCTCTTGGTTGATGATAAATAAGGCATTCAGTCCCTCCACGAATATTCACTATCTTGTTCCTGGTTATATAGACATCAGTTACAAAACAAAAGAAGGGAAATGTCAATTTATGTTTATTACACAATCATTTTCTCTGCTTTAATTACATGACAAAAACTTCTTACAGTGACCCAATCACCACAATTCGATTTGGGCTTACAATTTCATCTTCAACGTTGCTACCAACTTTTATTGCATTGTGTATTGGATAAAAGTCAGGTTTCATTTCTAGAATGGAGCATTAAACAACATGAAGTTGTACAATCCAGACGTCTGACCTACTGACCATCATACTTACCAAGCTGCAGTTTAGGGTACATAGNCTTTGGGTGGTGATTGGAGCCACTGGATAAACCAGCCATAATGGGAAAGCAGGGGTGAAAGTTAGGTTCCATAGGAAGGATAGAATTATTTGCCTCATAGAAACTGTCAGATTAAACAATGTTTCCTCTGGGCCATATAGCAAGGTTGCAGAGTCTCACGGATTTCAGGCCATTCTCCTTGTATTCCGGTAGAGTCAGAGAATCTCCAGGGACCTGGTTGAGGCACTGATTTAATGTAAATTACTGCCTCTCTCCCAATGCCTCCTATCNATAGTGAAAGTATGTTTTACTGTGCAGGGGGCTGAGCTTCAGTGTGATATTCTTATACCCGCCTTCCGCTCCACCCCATGNTGNCGTCTTTTGGTTTCTCCCTGGTATTCCAAGTTGTGTGCAGCACACNGCCGCCTATGTTAAGTCTTGATTCTGTGCACCAGTGGCAACTCTGGGGCCTATATTTACTAAGCAGGGAGGTGAAAAGGAAAAGTGGGGATGTTGCTCATAAGAACCAATTAGATTCGTACTCAGTATGTAAAATGAAATGGAGAGCTTGAATCTGCTATTGGCAACCTTCTCACTTTTCAATCTCCCTGCTTAGTAAATGCTGGTAGTTTCTCCTCTGCTCCATCCAATACTNTCATGGTAGAAAGACTTTGTTTTGTATTTCTACTCTCACATTTGTTGTAAGATGACCCCTTACAGTATTAGTAGCAATAACCAACTGATAGAAAGAAGGGAAATGTTTCACACACCTGTAGGTAGCACAGAACCANTATTCTGAAATACCTCCCTGCATCGCAATAGAATACCTTCACTTACTGATATCATGTCTTTCCACCTCCTATATTTAAAATGTAGAAGCCTCCTTTCCTCTATATTTTGCTCAAGCAAGTTTTTACTTTGATTAAATTTCCTACAGTGCATCTAAGGAACTCTTACACATCTACTGAAAAGTATCATTACTGCTCCTGTGAAAGCAATTTCTATTTCTTATGAACTCTACAAAACCACCAGTGTATATATCCAGAGTAGTGCTGTGTTTCATTATTCAAAGTGACCAATGAAAAGTTAATATATATATATATATATATATATATATATATATATATATATATATATATATTGCAGCATCTTTTCTTTTTGTCTATAGAAATGTTGTGTCATATACTCCTCCTGTCACACCTAATAACTTTCTATATAAACAGGTGTATATATACATTTATATAAAATTTTATGAGCATCAGTTGTGACTAGTCTGCAACTCTACTTCTTGCGACTTAACTCAATCGAGCGAACAGCTGTATGTACAATTCCCGCTCCAGTCCCCAATCATTTCATTTAAATATTACCAACCAGCTAGCGTAATGTAGGTGGATGGTGGGGTACAAGTACGCACAAGCCAGTGGAATATCAAGTGCATGGAAAATAGTTCCATGTGCTTGATGTTCCGCTCGTGCACATCT
>JABWIB010006921.1:6397-24541 GCA_016617825.1 Platyplectrum ornatum
TTACACTGTTATTACACTTGTGCTGGAAACATCATCTCTCACCTGTAATACTGATTGCAGTTAATTAAATTTACCCCCCCCCCCCACTCTTGAAAAATCTTATGATTGGAACAATTTATCTTATAGTGTATGCCAGCTTTAGGCTTCAGATGGAGGGGATGGAGTGTAGAAGGGAAGGATCAGGTTTAGGCAGCACTGGGAGGGTAGAGGGGGAGGGGGTGAACGTGGAGAAAGATTAGTATAATACTGTATATACTCAAGTATAAGCCTAGTTTTTCAGCACTTTTTTTTTGTTGTTCAAGTCATTGTCCTGTATGATACATGATGTGAACTGCAGGGTCTGCGTTACAGTTCTCAGTCTATAGCCGTATCTGGCTTGCTATACTCGTGTCAATAAGATATAACAGTTTTAGGTTTCTCATCTTATACACCTTTTCCACTGATGAAAAAACCCAGGTTTCTGAAGGAAGACCCAGGTTTAGTTTGGTGGAAAAGGGTCCCAAGAAATTAAACCCGGGTAAAGGGTTTTTACCCGGGTCTCTGCAGTGGAAAAGGGGTTTGAATTAGCATTCTGGTCTGCATTGCAGTTGATTAGACCCAGGTGTTCTGTCTGGCAGTGTCTACCCTGGAAAAAAACCCAGGTTCACACTGCAGTGGAAAAGGGCTTTTTATATTGAACCTGGGAAAAATGCCGGGTACAAACCCAGGTCTGAACCTCAGTTCTTGGTGGAAAAGGGGTATTCTATTCAGGTCGACTTCTACTTGAGTATATGCGGTAATTGGTGGCAATTATACCAGTCATGGCCAGAGACTCCCAGTGGGCCTTTTTCTTCTTAGATGCCTTTTTGGTGTATGGTTACTGTTAAAATAGGGCCAGTTGTACCGATAACCACAACGTGAAGTAGTTACTCCAAGATGCTCCTCCACACATTCTTCATAGAGTTCAAGAAGCTTTATCACCAGCGGCTATTTTCCCCTCTTCTATAAACCATTCACACCATTCGCAGTATAACCCAAACATTTCCCTTCTACGACCCATTCCCTCCCCACAGCCTAACTTTCCCTTCTATACACCATTCATAACTTAAAACTTAACCTTTTACTTACCTCTCAGCTTGGAACCTATCTGTCCCCTTCTATAAACCTTTCCCACACCACAGCCTAACCCTCCCCATCCTATGTATACTGGCCTCTGTTCCCATCATAAAGGGGTAGCATGCTGAAATGGGTAACTATGCTAAAACATCCCTAATGTCTGTGCATCTAATAACTGATGACTGGGTTATCCCAGGGTGACACAATTTCCACCTAATAAGGAGAGTATTGTAACCTATACTGCAGCAGCATTGGTTACCATCTTCTACTCATTCATACAGTAGCCAGCATATGCCACATAATGAATATAGTATACCGTGTTTCCCCTATAATAAGACCTATCCTGATAACAAGCCCTACACTATTTTACAGTAAACTGTCTAAAATAAGCCCTCCCCCAAAATTAAGCCCTATCAAAATCACAATGAGGTGTCATAATGTCAGCAGCACTTGGGGGGGACAATGAGGTGCAATAATGTCAGCAGCACTTGGGGGGACAATGAGGTGCAATAATGTCAGCAGCACTTGGGGACCATGATTGGATTAAAAGCAGGTCAATAAAATAAGCCCTACCCCGAAAATAAGACCTATGGTGTTTTTTTGTCCTGAAAAAAAAAAAATAAGACAGTGTCTTATTATTGGGATAATGTTATGAAACACGGGTATAGTATGAATAGTATACATATTGCAGCATTGCCGGCATGTTATACTACTATACGCGTTCATACAGCCAGCACGCAATGCTAGTGTAACATGGCTGCACTACAGCATGTTTTAAAGGCAAACCCAGGTCGCTGCTGTTTCCACCACAGTGACCCAGGAAAAATACTGGTATAAAAAAAAAAAACGGGTCACTTGACCTGGGTTTTGTTTTTACTTGGGACCCATTTCCACAAAAAAAAAAAAACCCAGGTCTATGCACCCCAGAAAAAAAAAGTATTATGGTATTATGCACCAAATAGTACAGTGTTGTACAGTGTTGCCCTTGTTGCTACTCATTCATCTGACTAACCTGACTTACCTGCAGCGGAGTCTGTAACTTTGCTGAGAGAGGTCTGTTGAGCCTGTGCTATTCAGACGTCTCTACCTGCAAAGCCTTGTTGTGGATGGGCTTTCTAGGCAGTGACACACGACGTGAACAGGCCTGGATCTGCTGCAGCAGAATACTACGGGCTCGATATTACAGTAGATTACATTTCTCTCTTTCAAAGATTAAAGGTTTAAAGCGTGACTGGAGCAGAGTTCCCCAATTGCCTATTTAAGACATTCAATACAGACTTGGGTCAGATTTACTAGCAATGAGTCAGAAAATGTTGAAGTAGGAATGACTCACTGTAACCTTAGAAGAGTCCACAGCATGCTCACATGGGGGCTGCAGCAGTAACAATCACACATAGCATNTAACAGCAATAAAGTGACATCAATATGGATCGTACTAAAGGTTAATAATCTTACCAAGATTAAAGTAGAAAAAAAATCAATAAAGAGGAAACCTATTCACACGTCTCAGCAATCTTACACACTAAATAATACCGCATTCACACTGCGACCCAGGAGTGTAAACTCCCCCCAATCTTTAACACAGGAAAACAAAAGTGACCGACCCGGGTCACCCGTTCACACTGCAGATGACCCAGGAATAACCCTGATTTTACCCAGGCCCAACACCGGGACAGAGACTAGTGTTTTAAAAAGCCCCATTCACACTGACTTGAAACACAAGAAATTTGCCTGAACTACCTGGATATTTCACCTGGGTGTGAATGGGGTATTAAGGAGTTTAAAGACCCGTTTTATTAGAGAGATTTTGTAAAAACACAAATTGTTTAAAAACTTTCCAATAACCCATGTATATTGATTGTCCTGAACTACCGTGTTTCCCAGATTTGGTCCAAAAAAAACAACATAGGCCTTATTTTCAGGGTAGGTCTTATTTTAATTAATATTGGCAGATTTATATAAACAGTCCTGCTTTTATCCCCATCATGACCACCAGGCCTGGGGAATTCACTAGGGCTTATTTTGGACGGTTTGAAAAAATATAGGGTATGGGTATTATTTTCGGAGTAGGTCTTATTATCGAGGAACACGGTAGCTCATGAATTGGGACTTGAACATGTTGGAGACTTGCCATGCTAGGACTGCAAAACCCTTTCAGTTCTTGTCTTAGATATATAGAAATCACTACACAGGGACAAAGGCACAGCGTAATATTCAATACCCACTATATACTGATCAGAACAGCCCATATACAACCTGGTTTAAAATGTTCTATTTAAGCTACATACCACACCATGTGACAAATCATAAAATGCTTTGTATTATACCAACTGTATTAGCGTTTGATATTTGCTATGATAAGTGTTATGCACATAGGAAATTAATACTTATAAACTTGGCTGTCATGCTATAATTCACTGCATAGTAATTATAAAATCATTACACCAAGAACTGTATTATAAAGAACGTGCAGATAACCTACGGCTCCTGACTCATTGTGGAATATATTTATACGCACATCTCAGATACCAGAGCAGGTTTAATCTCTTTTGCAATATCAATATTAAGTTCATTTTAAAAGCTAAATATTTTATAAGATGTTTTTAACTTATTACTAGATGAGATTAGAGGAGAGCACATAATAGGATAGTAGTGACACCGATGGCCCACAGCGCTGAAGACCATTTGTGGCATATACGTGTTCTTCCAGTGTCTGGGTGGGTTTCCACAGCCCAAAAAGCATGCTGGTAGGTTAACCAAGTTGTCCCTAGTGTATGTGTCATTGCTCCTATATATCAATCCCCAGTGTCCTATAGAATATAAGCATGTGGGCAGTGCCCCTCTTCCCCACCCATTCTGTCTCCCTGTATTCCCCATTGTACCATGCTGTGGACACTGGCGGATAAACTATTGAATAGTGGGTGGCCAACTACACGCGTACAGGCTGAATGTATATGCAATGAGTGCATAAACGCTGCATAGCTTCATTTATAGCAAGGTGCAACGTCGGCACAGGTACTAGTGCCTTAGTGGGGTGCAGATCAGCCCTAGCCATATACAAGTCTGCAGAGTTCAATAATAACATTTTGGCAGTCAGAGCAGAATGGCTGGGGCCATCTACTGATGAATGCTTTTATTTTATTATGCTGGGCACACACACAGTAAGATAAATTGTTCCAATCTCAAGATTTTTTCAAGAGTGGGTAAAACCATGATGAATTGCAGGGAGGTAAAATGAATGTCAGTGTGTGCATGCAGGGAGAATACTTTATTGTTGCATGTTGCACACAGATACTGACCAGCGTTACTGTTACACTGTTATTACACTTGTGCTGGAATCATCATCTCTCACCTGTAATATTGATTGCAATTAATTAAATTTGCCTCCCCTGCAATTCTACATGGTTTTTCCCACTCTAGAAAAAAATCTTTCGATTGGAACAATTTATCTTACTGTGTGTGCCAGGCTTTACTTTTATTGCAGATGTCCGTGTCAGTAATATAGTCTTATGACAGTGTGTGCATAGACAATTTGGTCATTTTCTGCTGGGAAGTAGCAGCCAAAGTCTTGGGCCAGATTGTATTTCATAGGCTGCATTTTCCTTACACGTCTCTAGGATAATCTCCACCTGAAAGCCGCCACAACATTATACAGATCTCCCCCCACCCGAGATATAAGACGACTCATAAGTCAATGTTTAAATTTTTATTAAAGCAAGAATTTTATAATCCAAATTATGTATCTGTGCTCAGCTATATTTCCCACAAGCCATCACGTGTGAGAAATTCTGAGCTTTTTATCCACAGTAAAGAATTACAAAATCAAAGAAAGGAATGCTTAACTTCTCGTACTGCACTCAAAATGCCTTCCCCCGGTCTAAAAAAAACCATTGTTTGTTTTTACATTTTTCTATTTTTTTTGTGTTTTTTCTTTAAATATCTAGGGCGAGCAGTGATGTGCCAGCCCTGGCATTGGTATGTACGTAAGCATTTTCGTTTCCTTTCCTTTTTTATTTGATTTTATGTTTTGCAGTGTTTTTGCAAGATTTAAAGTTTTTCCATGTTTTGATATTTTCCTCCAATGAAATGAAGTTTTTTTTGACGTTTCCATTTGCCTGGAAGAAAAGAAAAATATTGCACAATTATTAAAGGCCAACCACTTAAATATAATAAAATCACAGAAATCTTATGACACCAGATAACCTCAATATCATGTTTTATTATGTATTTAGCTAAATTGGGTGATAGCCATATGGTCCCACAAAAACAGTAACAGTGAGTGGTATCTACATTGTAAAAAAAAAATAATAATGGTACAATATAGCACATGATTGTGACATTTACATTTTACTCTATTAGCAAATTGTTAAATTAAACCAAGAAAATATCCAAGTTTCAAATAAGAGAAATTGTATATTTCAGTGACTCCCACACTGTGCACCTAGGCTCCCTGGGTCATTGGGGTGCTGCAGAATGGTTTTTCAACGTGGTGCCATGTTGATAGTGTTTCTATACTTCTTGTATAGGAGCTACACAAGATTTGATGCCAACCTGAAGTATTTCTGTTTTTTGCCTATATACCGTGTTTCCCCGATAAGACACAGTCTTATTTTTTTCAGGACAAAAAAAAAAAAAAACACCATAAGGCTTATTTTCAAGGTGGGGCTTATTTTATTGACCTGCTTTTAATCCAATCAAGTGCTGCTGACATTATAACACCTCATTGTTCCCAAGTNCTGCTGATATTATGACACCTTATTGTGATTTAGAAAGGGCTTTATTTCGGGGCAGGGCCGAAAATTTACTGTAAATTAGCATAGGTCCTATTATATGGGAAACACTAGTTATGCTATTGTGCCTCAAACTTAAAAACGGCACTGTCTGGTATTTATTATTTTAGTGGTTTCTAGAAAAAAGATATGGAGACCCTAAAGATGCCTTAAATTGAGAAAGTCTGGAAGTCACTGGTTATTTCTATCCTTATTGAAAACTGACTGATAATTTCTTGGCTGTTTAATTTCAATTTTCAAATAAGATACTTATTCCTGTGGTATATTGTCCCATCATATTTATTCATACTATTGTTATTTTAAAATTTATCATTTGTACATACCACTCTTACTCTGGTTACCACACAATTTGGGGTAACCACATACATCCCTTTTATTAGCTCACTGTTGGAATTCGCCCCCTATTTGTTGGTAAAGGAACAACAAAGTATTGCCTGTTGCAGCACTCACCTTACAGTTCATTGTGTTTTATTATATCTAGTCATATGTGCATCTGTAACTTTCTACTTGTACAGGTGTATTTAGAATACATGCCATTGGAAAGGTATAGGTAAGAGTAGGGGGTATACCAAACCTGTTTCAGTAGTAGGGAAACCCTGTATAGACAAGGAGAGGATAGCTGCAGAAACTTACATGCATGTTAGACGGCTGCCACTCCAGCAGCATTGTTAACGGCTTTCTGTGCAGCCTCCTTGGCCTGGTGGGCTTGCAGCACAGCCACAGCTTCGTCAACCTGTGATGAGAGGAGAGGAGATTATGCCTACACACGTACCACAAACTGTAGGGATAATAATGAAATGTCAGATTGTCAGAGTTCATACCTTGGAGCGGAGGGATTCAGGAGACTCGAGCATGTGGAGCAGTTCAGAATTGTCAATCTCCAGTAACATTCCAGTAATCTTACCAGCCAGCGTTGGGTGCATTGCTTGGATCAGAGGGAAGAGACGCTCACCTGGCAAATAAGAGTAATGAGTAAGTGGCAGAACTCCATAGAGGGGACTCTGAAGAAATAATGTGTGAAATAGTTACATACCCAGCATTTGTTTCTGTTCCTGAGGAGGAGCAGATGCCAGCATAGAGGCAGTCAGAGGCTCTTGTCCTTGTACATGGACAGCAGGCTGGAAAACAAAGGTTTTCATTAGGACAAAGATTGATTTAACGAGTTGGGTTGTACTTAAGCATAGTGTAAAATATTTAAACTATATAAATCTTTCAAATAATTGGTGCTGTCATCTGAATCCAGATTTCTGATTTCACAAGCAATCTAGTAGGTGTGGAGAATCTCTTACCTGCTGCATAGCGACTTGTTGCTGAGTATTAAGGTGTTGCTGTGGGTTGCGGACTCCAGCGGCGTACTTGTACTGAGGTACCGAACGGACAGAGGAAGAGGCAGCTGCTGCAGCCGCTGCTGTAGGACGTGGTCCCATGGTCTGCGTTGATGTATTAGCTGTAATAAGCAGACTCTGGTTACACATCAACAAGCCACAGCATGTGTGGTCTGAACATTTCTAGGATGTAAATTAAACCGATGGCCTTCACATCATGTACCAAGGAGTAAAGGAACAGACATGAATATATTCCCACATTCAATGTCTTGTTGTACATGACCATAGGCTCATCTCCTCGAGATCATGTGTCCACCCACAGCTGGCATATGTGGGAGTGGATGAGGGAGCAAAACAATTCAGAATTGATAGAGGGGATGGGCATCAATCATTTACCCAGGAGGCATAAACTAAAGCCTCAAGTGAGGAATCCAGTCCATTTATATTCTGTCCAATGATGGCACCCGGAAACGGAACAATGCGTCAGCTTACTCCATTTTCATTGGCTTGACTACGCCCGCATGGGTGCCAACATGCAACAATTAGAACTCTACAGCCCATACATACCCACACGCTGACCTGACACAACACGTGGGACCTGAGATGATGCTGGTCTCATGGCGCCGAAAGTTGGAGGCCTTGGAGCAGCGGTTCTGATGGCACCTGGCATATTCTGGAATGCTGTAGGGAAAAAAGCAGAACATTAGCTCTTCGCACAGAAATTGGCTCCCTCTGCTTTCCCTATATCAGACTGCAGCTGTCTGTGATCCTTGGGAGGTGCCTACAACCTCACATATATCAATTAGAAAGTGAAACACTTGAGTGCTGTGTAAAATCTAAATGAGACATTGTGAGCAATCTATATCTTTCTAGTATAAAAGCAGTTCATGAAATTACAGCGAGGTTATCCTACACATCAGGGGAAGAGATTGAACTAATTAGAGCTTTTTTTATGTCCACTTATTTAAAAATCATCTGAAACATTTCTGATGAAGATCAGCTCTTCATACTTTGCACTTTGTAGATAAATGTTATTGGACACTGACTTCTATGTCAACTTCAACCCTGTATGGGAGCTTTTATGTCCTTTAGTGAATGCAAAACCCTTCAATTGTACTCAGGTGGCTGAATGTAACTTTAGCAGTGCATTCCATGTAAGCTTTGTAAGTGCTGACTTACGGTGAGGTCTGACGCCTTGAGCTGCCCAGCGAGGGTTCTGCCTGACTTGAGCGATCTGCCCAGTTGGGTAATATGCAGCACGGTTCTGAGTCTGGAAAAAAAAGAATTANATTTTTTAAAAACAAAACTACATGTACAGTACAAAAACTAACCCAAACAAAACCAGTGCAGTATTTGTGGCCATTGAAACATACCGGTGGAATAGCCGCCATGAAATAGCTGGATGGTGGTGGCTGGTATGGGTTGATGACTGGATTGGGTACGGCCCTGACACTGGCCATCCTCTGCATATACTGGTTGGTCAGGTGAGCTTGTCTTTCCTCCTTGCGTTGTGCTAGGGCAACGTACAGGGGTTTGGTGGCCACAATGCGCCCGTTCATTTCTGTGACTGCCTTGGTTGCCTCTTCGGGGGATGAGAAGCAGACAAAACCAAAGCCCTTGCTGCGGCCGCCCTCCATCATAACCTGTGGACAAAGAACAAGGAATATAGACTTAACTACATGTTTGCAGTGATTTTGAGGTGCATTTCATATGTATGTGCTTCGGTTAAGTCCCCTAGATGATCCATCTGGTTAAATTACAGGTATAACTGCTGCTTCCTTTATGACCCTCCCAGTCTTCCATGTACCACCAGAGGTCTGAGCCACAATTTGAACATGGCATAATGGCTACCTCTAAAAGAACAATCCTCTGCGCCAATTGCGCCTTAACCATTTTTTTAAGTGACCCAAAAACAGTGCACAGAAAGCAGTGTAAACATTGTGCTTTCAACCTCAGACACTCACCTTAGCACTGGTGATGGTACCGAAGGGCGAGAACTCCTTGCGCAGCCTCTCATCGTCAATGCCATCATCAAGGTTTTTAACGTAGAGATTGACACCCTAAAACATAATTTTTTTTAATTTAATACTACCAAATCCAAAAATACAACTTCTTGGTCAATGCACATGCAATCAATCATCACTCACCTGATATCTGGTGATTCTGTCCTGCTTCATCTGCTCAAACTTCCGCTTGAGTTCTGTTTGTCTCTCAACCTTCTTCTGGGCTCGGCCGACGTAAATAGCCTTACCATTCATATCCTTGCCGTTCATGTCATCCACAGCCTTACGAGAAAGGAAGACCAGTTAATATGATTTTAATTCACCCATATTGCACAAAAGTGTTAAAATATGCACCATAGTAAAATACAGATAATAGCAGAACATGGGTTCTAAACCCCCCCAGGTGTGTACCAGTTACCTATTATGAAGCCAGTCAAGTACCACTGACCAATACCGTTCTGTCCCCCATTAGCTTCTTGATTTTTTCCCTCATACACATCCCTCTAGTGTTAGATTTCCCAGCTCATTTTATTTTTTATGACATTGCCTCCATCATGAATATTTACATATTTGTTATATTATGACAATAGTGTAATAACTTAAAGATTTTATTCTCTACTTATATTTAAGTTACCAACTTATTTTATTACATTTATTCTTCACCATCTGGTGCTGCTTACTTATCACCAGGCAGGGCTGTGTGTGTACCCCAGGCATACAAGGACTGGCAGAGCTCTAACAGTTTCAGAACTTACTTTTTGTGCATCCTCATGTCTCTCAAAGCTGACAAAACCAAATCCTTTGGACTTCCCACTTTCATCAGTCATGACTTTAACACTGAGGGCAGGTCCTAAGAAGAGATATCACAACTTATCACAAGCCCACAATTGCAGCAGAGAATGGAAGCGGACATCTAATACTAGTTACATGCTGCAGGTGCACAGTAAACTCATAACTTACCATATTTGCCAAACATTTCCTTAAGGCGTTCATCATCCATATCTTCCCCAAAGTTTTTGATATAAACATTGGTGAATTCTTTAGCTCTGGCACCAAGTTCAGCTTCTCGCTCTTTGCGTGACTTGAAACGACCAACAAATCTTTTGTGGGGGAAAAAAGGATTTATAACCTCTTGATATTTGCAAATACTGGACAAATCATTATGCATTTTCAACTAAGGATAGCAATACATCTATACACGACTGAAGATCCTTTGAAAGACCAAATAATACTCATGTATGCTTGGTTACTGAGGAATTGAACACTAAGTTATTCAACAGGAGATAGATAGATCTATCAATCTCAGACAAATGTCCTTTCACGCAGGAGGAATGAATCCCAGTCTCTAAGTCACAGCTAATTGCAACCTTTACACACCTCCTGGCTGGTGCAACTTACATACAATTAATCTTTTCTAGAGGAAACCATCTCCACATTCCCTTCTCCAATCAAATGAATGTCCCAATGACTAATTGCTTTATTCATAAAATTAGAGCAAAAAATGTACTTAAAAGCCAATTGTGACGTCTAGCACAGTATTGCAGTAACTTCCAAGATGTCCCTTTTCCCATTCCTTGTCACTCTGGAATCTCACTACAGGTAAGATATGTGGAGTAAAGAAAAATCATAGGGTACCGCAGTAGATAAAAATCACACAATGTGGGGTATCTTGCGCACACTTCAGTTATCTTGATTTGAGCGTAACTGGTTAACCCCTTCTGCTGCTTTATGCAAAAATCACACCGAAGTCACACTGAAAAAAGGATAGTGTACACAAGTAGAAAAATCCTCCACATACTATGGGGTACCCTACAAATACTTCATAAAACCATATTTAGTTTCTGGTTAACCCTCTCCCCCCCCACCCCCCATTATCTAATTCTGCTGATGCAATGCAAACACAAAGCACAACGGGACTGCCGATACACAGATCCCTGCAAGTTTTCATCTAAATAAAAAAAAATGACTGGCACTAACAGTTATACGATGCTNCGGCTACTCCTGAAATCCTGGATCTCCTCTCCAAATAACCATGCGAGTTAAAAGGTTTCATATATTCCAAATTAGAAATACAATATAGTCTTTCAAAACACACAAACGTCTCATCGGCACCCTGTCACCAAGGCCTTTCTACTAATGAAAGCATCAAGGTGCACCTTAATTTGGGCCGTTTAAAATATACGATGCACAATGCTTATACCATCCTTACACCAGATGGGGAAGTGTTGAGGGTGGAGTGTGCCTGTGAGACCAACATTTGTGTGTTTTTAAAGAATATACTGTATTCTCACCGTGGAATAAAAAGAAACCCTTTAACTTATCACCACATGGCTAGTAGGATACCTCACAGTATGCGGAGGATTTGGGGTTTCCTGTGTACACCATGTTCTTTTCAGTGTGACTTACCTGTGGTGAGATTTCTGGATAAGGAAAGGAGAGGGTTAATCAGACAGGCTGAATATAAAGATAACTGAAGTGTGAATACAATACCCCGTGTTGTGTGGATGATTTCATGCCTGCTGCTGTACAATATGATCTGTATCTCCATATATCTTACCTGTGCTGAGATTCCTGAGCATAAGGAGAATAGGAAAANGAACATTATGGAAGTTACGGCATTGCTAGAAGACACAATCTGCTTTGTATGTAAGTTTTTATTTTCTGTTGATTGGATAAAAGACAATATTACACCAGGAAGTTCGCTATCATTTATTTTAAATAAATATCAAATTAAATAAAACATTGGAGTCATGCAGTTGCTGGAACATTCATTTGATTGGAGAAGTAAAAACTGAGATTGTTATTTCCCTGTAGAAAGAAAATGAAGATTAAAAACATTAATTGGATGCCTGCGGTGGAAACCAGGTTAGAGACAGTTAGTGGGAGGTGTGTAAAGGCTGCATTAGTTGTGACTTGAGATTCATTGACCCAGTGTGAGGAGTGGTGGCCTCTGTGTGAAAGGAGGACCTTTATAATCTTAAGATTGGGACAGTTATTTCTTTAAAAAAAATATCTGTTTCAGTTGTGAAGTTAAATATACAGCTGTGACGCTGAATTATTTCCTATGTGTATCTATTTATTTGAATTTCAATGCCATTTAGATGGAAGGCGTTACTTCAAGAGAAGGCTAATAGATTCACCTGCTCTAATCCCCCTCTCCCGCAGCTCACTGGTAGCTACCCGTGACAGACCTGGTAGTAACCGGGTGAACAGGCCAAAGGAAATTGCTGATGGAGAATTCGCACTAAGCCGCAACCCGTATAGTTAAAGCATGACCCGGCAATATTCCAAGTTTTGCGGAAGTGTGAACAGGGTACAAGAGACATCAGTCGCCATCCAGTATTCATATTTACTCTCTTGTATTTCCAGTCTCGCGGTTTCAAATGCCAAATTTGCACACAAACAAAACTTATACTTACACTTTGCGGTCGTTGAGAAGCATGCCATTCATCTTATCAATGGCCCTCTCTGCAGCTTCCTGGGTCTCAAAATGTACGAATCCATAGCCCTTTGATCCATTTTCATCACAAACGACCTACGAGAACATGCATGTTAGTTTGGTCCCGTTGGTAATATGTCATGGGCCCTAAACGCAGAGTTATAATAGGACCTACCTTACAAGACAGGATATTTCCAAAGGCAGAAAATGTATCATACAGAGCTTTGTTATCAATAGATTTATCGAGGTTTTTGATGAAGATGTTGCCCACGCCACTCTTTCGCAGAGATGGGTCTCGCTGGGACCACATAATGCGAACGGGTTTGCCCTTTATGACGTCAAAGTTCATGGTATCCAGAGCACGCTCAGCTAGAGAAAAAAGGGGGGGGAGAACATCAATACATGACCGCAATCTGCTTTTATACATATGACTGATCAACAATAGCTCTGCACACAGAGCAACATTACCCAAGCAGTAAAACTGGCATTAGCAAAACTGAAATACTCAGTCATCATTCAAGACTAATATATATTATAAATAAATTATAGATTAAAACTGAGTGGGCCAAATGTGTCCTCAGCTTCTAGCTCCCCATCATGAATGACAAGCCGTAGATTGGAAAATACTCTGCAGGCTGTGGCTCTCCAGGTGTTCTCAAACTACAAGTCCCAGCATGCTTTGCCAGGTATCAATTATGTCTAAGCAGTTAAAGCATGCAGGGACTTTCTACATAGATGGGGTGGTATACTGGGGTAAAGCAATCCTCTAGTGCAGGGATAGGCAACTGCAGTTCTCTGGTGTTGTCAGACTACAAGAACCATACTAATATGCTTCAATCAGCAGTGAACCTTTCTATCTGTTAAATCAAGGTCCTCAGCGGTAACTAAAAAAAAGTCTAAAAAACCATGGTAGCAAAATATATGCTACTAGAGGAGAGGATCAAGTAGGGGGTGTATGGTCTCAAAGGGCATCTGTAAAGTGTACAGTAAATTATTCTTTAGTACATACTATATTAGAATCAAATATTCAGATTAAAAACGTGTAAACCAATGTAACAAAGCTAAGAGCATTGCCATGACCACAGCTTTACTGCCACTGCAGCACTGTAAATAGCTATGGGCTGTCCTGTATCAAGTAGCTATTGAATGTATGCTGTTTATAACATGCTCGTGCAGTAGCTTACCATCCGCTGGCTGCTGGAAGTTGACGTAAGCATAGCCAAGAGAGCGACGTGTAATCATGTCCCTGCATACTCTGATGGACAAAATGGGACCCGCAGGACTGAACTTCTCATACAGCATGGCCTCTGTTACATCTTGGTGGAGATCCCCAACATATAGAGATGCCATGGGGTAGCTGGGAGCACTGGGATTCATCTTGAGAGGTGGTTGAAATTAAACTGCAAGAAAAATTGTAATAAAAATGAGAAAATATAATTCATATTCACAGGATTAACAGGACAATTTATTGCACCAAATGTAGCAGGTTTACAAACAGTATTAAGGCCCAACAAGGAATGCCATATGGGACAATTAATACATACAAGTTATATCAGCCTCAACCTTCAGGACAGTATGGACCTGGAATGCTATAACAGGAAAACATAACTAACCTTAATAGCAGACAAAGTGTTTGACTATTATGGAAGTGTACACTATTAATAATAATCATAGTATTGTCTGATGGTATCAAGCTAAGCTTCAAATGTTACCAGCCAGTGTCAAAGCTTCCAGGTAGGGAACACTCATATGGTCATAGGGACCATCATGCATTTATTTATAAATATTGTGTGAAATCGATGCAGTGTATCCAGCTGTAACTGAGAGCGAAATAAAATAAACATAACCATGTCACTTATATCACTTATCCCGCTCCTGTTTTTACTTAATAGAAAGTTCACAGGAAGGTAAAAGGTGAAATAGAACAAAAAGTAAAATTTGAACGTCAGGATAGACGATCACATGACTCAGCAAACACTTATCACGCTTATCTGGTAAAACTACAAAACTGCCAATTTATAAACTAAAGTTTTATTCTGTGTCAGGTCTTTATGTTTGTCGCAGCATAAGACAATGAGAAGCTCCTAAATGAAGCTCAAACACACAAACCAACGTGAACTGTTACATTGTGATACAATCGAGGTTAAACTACAAGCGGCTACACACTACAGCATCTATTTTATATCCGATTCCATATTACAGCAGCTACACACAGCTCAGAGCTGCAGAACATCACAATAGTCACCTGAGCCTTACGCAACCCATAAAGCACGACATTAGGGCTGTGTTACACAGGTACATCCCAATATTGAGGTCTTTTAAGGGCAAACTCGCGTCCCAACATTAACAGCCGTAAAAGCCAGACCAATACGAGATGAACACCGGAAGACGGAGCCATGGTAATATACAGAGCTGTACAAGGCTTACACCGGAAAGTCACACATCGCCAATAACCCGGTGACGAGAACATGCAATGAGCCCCCATGGGAATGCATTAGCTTAAAGCATGTAGCTATCCAGAGGACGCAGCACCCGGGGCTGGTCAGGTACCCACAGAACCTGTATCTGTTCCTAGACCCACCTGGTGGTGTAACCTTTACCGCCTGACGCTGCCCTGTGCAATGTCACCATGAAACTACATATAGTCACAGAATAATAAGAGGCCACGTTATGTCACCACGTGCAAGCAGCACTAGAATAACCACCATGATACGGCCACATCAGTAAACCCTGACACAGGGCTCCAACTGACCCCCCCCCCCCCTCTGCTCCTATAACCTACGCAGCAGTTTCTATATGCCCTGCACCTTAAGGATCTCACACTCAACACCCCCCCTCCTCCCAGGACCATCAACCCCCCCCTGCAATCCAGGCCACTCTTACCCCAGAGAGTTCCCCCAAGACCATCAGCAGTTCCCCAGGAGGATAAAAACCCCAGCAACCTCTCACCCCGAGCCATGATAGGAAACCAGTGACCTCTCACCCCTAGTCACCCCCACAAAGCCAAACCCAGGTCACCCTCAGCCGCCACCAGAGTATCATCCCTCACTAACACATTCCAAACCCATCACACAACGACGGAACCAGTACACTTACACCCCAGGACAACCCCACGTGAAGCCAATCCTGCTCACCCTCAGCACCTCCCCCCCAAAAACTCACATCCAACACCCCACCAACATCAAATGTACCAGTAACCCCCCACACCCCTAGAAAACACCCCCAAAACTAACCCCACTCACCATCAGCTCCCCCTGAACCTTACATCAACCCCCCCAGAACTTCCCACATCCAAACAAGCACCCCCTTACCCCTAGATACCCCCAAACTAGGCCCTAATCGAACATACCAACACCCCCCTCCCATCCCCCCCTGCTCACCCTCATCTGCCCCCCTGAGAACCTTACATACCCCCCAACAGAACCTCACACATCCAGACCCCTCTAAAAACGAACAAGCACCCCTTACCCCTAAATACCCCCCTCCACCCAACATCTGTCCACCCCCCCAACATACTAACACCCCATCTCCCATCCCCCCCCTCCACCCAAAACCCCGAGAATCCTCTCCCCTTTAACCGCCCACCAGCACCGCGTCACCCCCCAATCCAACACCCTGTGACCCGCACCATCCGCCCGGATCCCCTCACCCATCCCGCCTCCCCCCCCATAACCCGGAGCCCGGTCTCACCGATGTGGAAGTATCTGCGGCCTCCGCGGGATCGAGTCTTCTCTGCGCCGTGTCGCTGTCACCGATCACCGGTTCTGCTGGCGATTTTCTTCCGTTACTTTTATTCCGTTTTTTTTTTCTTTTACGTTTTTTTGTTTTTTCTCTTCACGAGCTGTATAAAAGGCCGCCTCTGGAAACGTCTTCTTTAAAACCAAACAGAAAATAAAAACGAGGGAAGGAGAGGAGCGGATGGGGATTTTTCTGAGTTTTTTTCAAGGGATTTTGTGTTTTTTTTTTATTTTTTTATATTTTTTTAATAATAAGAAATGTGTGCCGAGGCCAGGCTCCGGAGCACACACTCACACACAGCACTAACAGCCGGGAAGAGGGGAAAAGGCCGCAGCCCTTCGGCGCGCTATTTATACGGGCGCACGCACGCACGGCGTGCCCCCCTACGCGCGACGCCTCCCGGGCCCCGCCCCGCGCCTCGTGACTCGGGCCGGCGGCCAATGGGGACGCGAGAGGGATGATAGGGGGAGGAGGAGGAGACATGGAGCGGCCGCCATCTTCCTTTTAGCAGGTGGTGACGGCATGCTATGGGAAACGAAAGGAAGTGGTGGAGGAGGGGGGTGGGGTGTCTAGGCAGTGGCACTGCACGGCGCGGTAAAGGTGGCCGCGTCGTGGAGAAGAGATAACGCGGCTGGCTCGCTAGGCCCTTAGGACTACAAGTCCCAGCGTGCGCCGAGGGCTATTTTCACCTGACTGGGGGTTGGCAAGGCATGCCGGGAGATGTAGTTTCCCCCCTTCTCTGGTGTCATTTGTACTATCACCACGTGTGCAGCACATGGTGTCACATGGAGAGGGAGCTCATAGACTCCTATGAGAGGTGCATAGACCTCATAGACCTGTACTAGGGCAAAGCCATTACCATATTTATTATTATTATTAGTGTTCTTAATATTATTATTATTTATTAATGTTATAAAGGGGTTTTTAAGTTATTTGAAATCATCATAGATATACAGATATTATTCTGTGACTTATTTCCCTTCTAATTTATTTCCATAGCAATCTACATAATACAACTCTCCCGGGAATATACAGGAGAGCAGGGTCAATGATATCCCATACATACATCTATGGATGGCTCAGTGGTTAGCACTGCCTATATCAAAGGTCGTAATTTCAGTTCCTGGACAGGAATCTGTGTACAGTTTGTACGTTCTCCCTGTGTCTGGGTGGGTTTCCTAACACATCCCAAGAAAACATGCCAGGAGGTTCACTGGCGGCCGACTATGTTATCCCTAGTGTATGTGTAATTACCCCTATGTAATATAGAATGTCCCTATATGTATAGAATGTAAGCCTGCGGGCAGGGACCCTTCCCCACCAATTCTGTCAGATAAGAATTGTAAAGTGCATAATTTGATGGCGCTATATAAAAGCCTATATATATATATATATATATATATATATATATATATATATATATATATACACACACATACATACATACACTTTTTCACCAACAGCTCTACCTCTAAAACTCTCTCTCTGGTGTATAAACCTCATCAGCACTTAACTATTTGAATTCACTCTTAATGTTATTAAACTCTGCCCATGCTCAAAAAGTAAAGTAATACCCCTCCGCTATTACATAGAAACATAGAAAGTGACGGCAGATAAGAGCCACATGGCCCATCCAGTCTGCCCAGTTGTGTATTTAAAACTATACCAACCCAAATTTATTCTATATTTTGTTTGGCAATACCCTTATATTTATCCCAAGGGAGAGTATTATATTTACCCTCCATTTCCGCCCT
>JABWIB010006923.1:3413-16397 GCA_016617825.1 Platyplectrum ornatum
AGTGTACTTGATCTTATATAACATGGGACCCTGACGCCGGCAGACGCCCACAATATCTCCTACGGTGCAGAGCGGGTAAGCCGTGTTAGAAGCTCACCCTTCAGACATCCAGCAGGCATCGAGGAAATCTCCCGCGGCGTATAGCGGGTAAGCCGTGCACCTGGAGACGGGACTCTGGTCAAATAACAACCTAACGTCTGAAACCGGCAAGTACATCTATAGAATATATATCATCATTGGAACGGTTGAATTTTTAAAACATTTACAAGCCACCATATTAAGTAAATGGATTGAGCTCTTCATTACCCCACGCAAACGGGACAGATAGCACTAGAAACTTGTTCCTTTATATTACTATAAGCAACATCTGCGTTTGAGACCCACCCATTAGATTTTTTTAGCGCACAATAATCTTTTCCTGCTATTTTTTATTTGCCCTTTGGGACACATACATTACCGCGCTATCTGCTTCCATTCAAGCCCAAGTTCATATGTGCTTTGGGCCACTGTCTGGTACGAGATTTGCTTATTACGAGGCAATCCCCCTATGCTTGAGATGACCTATCCTCCCCCTAATTAATATAGTTCTTTGTCATGCTGTGTGCACCCTCCTGCCAATTGTGTCTCTTATTGCTCATAACTATTATGTCGTTATCAATGTTATTGTGGACCATAGCAATGTATTCTCTCTTGTAATGGTGAACCCTTTTCTTATGCAATGAGGTTATATGGCAGTGCTAATGTGTACTCTGTTACGTATTGTTTTGTAGAAAGCTCCTATAAATGAATTAAAAAACAACAACTATTTTGATGTTTATTCAGTCCAAATTGCATGCAGAATAATCACTGAAATTTATGCACAGTTGACTTCTCATCAACACAATTGTTATTATGATTTCAGCCTTGTGAATCTGTGTATTTTGGCATAAATGTAGAAAACTGTAAAAGATGTTCTTTAATCTCGTACACCGCTTGTTGATCCTTGTATTTATAACAGTAATCTGTTAATCATGAACTTTCTTAAGTAGACTTTAACAAAGAATAACATTAATAACATATACTTTAGACAACTAGAGGACCAGATTCTAACTTTGGTGAAGTGAATTCTGGAATTGCTTATTTACAGTAAGTGTGCGGTGACCAGCACTATGCAGAGTTATAGGGGAAGATCCACAATCCTACTTTAAGTTTTCTGTCCCATGCGTGAATGCAGGGTGGAAATCTGTATAGTACATAAGGGTTGGAACTAGTTGTATTAAGTATGTGCGATTTTTTAAACATATTATTCTAGTATTAAATGACCTCATGCTAGACAGTTAGCATATAAAGTTGGGGTTTCTAAATGTAGGTGTAAAAATAAAATATAATACAAGTACCCAAGACATAGTACAGTCCTGACAGAATTTCATGGCTCAAGCGTGGGATGGACACTGCATCTGTGCATCTGACATAAACATAGCAGGTTAACAAATTATCTCACAAACTCCACTTTTATACTATTCACGTGGTGTTCAACTTTTAACATCAGGTTCCAATTAAATGATAGTTGAATCTGACGGAAAAATTAATGGTCCAGAACAAAAACTGGGAGCCCCCCCCTTTCAGTGAGCTCCTATTTGCAGCATTTCTGCTTTAAATAAAAACCTGGATCACGGCCAGAAGAACATTAGACTGATGTCCTTAACAGTTGAATACGTAATTCTACCAAGCACAGGAAAAGTGCATAAAGCATNTGTACTTTATATTGCCCTCTGTGTGTTTGACCACATAGGTGTTGATCAGCATTTATAGACTGTTAGGCTAGTGGCAATAATCAGTTGTGCAGTAGGGTGTCATTATGAGTTTAACTGGCTACTGAAGCCGATTGCAGGAAATGTTATTTGTAGTTTGTAAATCATTATTATATAATTATGTCATCTGGGATGATTGCTAGACCATTCAAGCATGGTTAGCCTATGAACCAGATGCGTATTGATTTTCTTATTTAATGGTAAACAGATTGGCATTTAAGAAATGTAAAGTTCAATAAATCAGTTAAATAACTGTAAATGCATTTGGAAGGAACATGGCGTTTCCAAATGATATGCTAGCGGAGGCTTGATCTGAAGTACAGGTTGGACAGTTCCAGAGGGCGGTATCTATTGTCTGGCTTCTTCTCAAACAGATCACTAATCACTCTGCCTGCTGTACTTACTCTGTCAGCTGTATTGCCAAAAGAAATTTCATGGCCAGCAGTATCAGAAGTATTTTTGTAATGAAATTAATGGAGCTTTTCTGGAAAATCTCCTTACATTTGCTGAGACGGAATATGTTCTCGTCACCCTGCAACTTTACTGGTTGCCTAGTGAGGTTTTGGCTTTGGATCTCAAAATAATCACTTCTACCGTCATATTTAGTTTTTCCTTACCTTCAGCTTATTATTGCCACATTTTTGAGGTTATTTATAACCTCTACACTTTGACATAGTCACTGTCACATAAATCATCTTCTGTGAGCAAAGGAAATTAAATTATGCTGCTCACACTTTACACAAGTTTCTCCTTGTGGAGAGTTAGCTGGTTTTATTGGAGTATACCTTGATGCAGTTCTGACACTATGCCGAATTGTATATGCTATAACAATGATTTAAGCTTCCAGACCTACTCTGTTTGCTATGGTAAATTGTTACAATTGATGCCCATTATTATTGTTTACCTTATCTTTAAATATTTAAGTATGTATAAAATATATGTAGTANGAAATTAAGATTTCTAAAAATGTAATTATTTAACTATTTCATTTCTTCTGGTATTTTATTAGTTAAGATTAAAGAATAATGTTAATGAGCATGAAGGGAGGACACAGGGTAGATGAGGGGGGCCGAGGCTAATGCTCTTACTGACACAATAGTGGTCGAGCTGACTTACATTAAGGATTACCTGACTTACATTAAAGATTAAATATGCCCTTAGCTAAACCATGAATTGTGCCCCTACCATGACATTGCATGTGAGGCACTTCTGAAAGATAGATAACAGAGACTACCTGTATTGACAACCAAAAACCACTGCATTCTGTCAGGGAACCTCTGTGACCATGGACAANAGATGAGCAATTGAAGGCTTGGAAGCCTGGTTGAGATACTGTATCATTCTTGAAGTCCCCTATCATCAGGTCCTTGTTACGCTTTGTAACTTACTGGGGTATATGCTTAACTGAGAGGGAACAGTTATGAAATGTTATGATCCTAATTTTGGCCCTTATTATCCGCTTCTTATGCAGAGCATAATTATGACCCACTAAGGACAAGACCCAGATTTGTTGTTTCTTGCATTTTGCGAGCAGATAATGTAACTTATACTGATTGTATAAAGTATGTCAGCATGGTGGAAAGTGGGGCATACAGCAAGGGCTTGCCTAAGGCTTTAGGTATGATCCTTATTTATGCACTGATTAATGTTTGCTAAGTTATCACAGTAGGGGGGGGGACACATTAACACAAGTTAAACAAAGGTAGCAGGCTACTTTCTCTAGTCATCTAGGGGCAGATGAATGCAAGAGAAGCTCCATGTTTCCTCTCAGTGTCTTCTGTGGTTTTCTCTCCTAGCATTCTTTCATCTTCTCCCAGTTAGCATTAGGGTCACTTAATGCCATTCACTTAGATGGTCCTGTTTTTCTGAGTGCCCTTACACTCCGACGAATATAGGGTGTCTAAGCTCATATACAAGGGATGACCAGTTCCCATGATTGGTTCTTCCTCCTTGCCAGTTATTTGTGATTGTGTGGGGATGTTGCCCATTGAAACCAATCAGATTTGAGTTCACATTCTCCAGTGTGTAAAATTAAATTGAGCTCTTGAATCTGATTGGTTGCTATGGTCAACATTCCCACTTTCCAATCTCACTGCAATCTCATCGCTAAGTAAATGTACCCCTAAATGCCCAATAATAAAGGTGTTTAATCCTCCTAAAATGTAACTGTGTATATCCCCAAAACATAACTTTAGATCATTATATAATATATACCCTAAAATGGAATGGAGAGAGTATGTTAAATATTTATTTGTTTTTCATAATTGTGCCTAAAGTATTTTCATTATACACGTCTATATCATATATACCCCTATAAGATAAAGGACCATTATGGGAAGCATTTTAAATAAAACTAAGTTATATAAAGCTCAATCCTTATCTTAAATGCATCTTTTACCTCCGTCTTCTCCATTCAATGGGCTTGCTGTCTGTAGCTTTGACAGATATGCTTTCAGATATGCTTATTGGCTCCAGTCACACTAGAGCTATAATCGAGTGCCCATCTTTCCAGGGCACATAGTGCCTAAATTTCTGTTTAATACAGAAGCTGCTGAGCTTTAAACTTATAATGTCATGGTAAATTTGAGTCTACCTCCCTCTTTACAGTGTCATAAAATTCAAAGCTGAATTGAATACTCCTGCACAGAATTATACACCATAGTGGTTTGCATGGTTTTTAGTGTCTTTTCTGGTGAGGTTGTATTAACGGGGAAAAAAAAGGTTTTAACAGGGAAAAAAGTTCCTGTCCTGAAAAAAGGTTGACTTGTGCTGGAAAAGAGAGCTGTGTGAAAATGTTTTAATGTGCCATGCTGAGGGTCCTGTTTCAGGAGTACATGATGGAATGCAGGTTAGATAACTTCTGGGTATTGCGGAGCTCTTCAGGCTTTCTGAGAATGTGTCTGTGTTTGTGTTGCCTGTTGTCATGTGCTTTTCACAGGAGGAACTGAAAGTAACCTGGAAATATCTCATGTTATCATTACAGACATTGTTCAGATCAATATACTATATTTTACCCAATCCATGTTTGGAATAACGCATAAATCAATCCATATAATGCTGACAATTTTTCAGCTCAAAAAAGAAGAAAAAAACGCTCAGTATTTTGATTCTGCATATAATACTATTTAGTGTTTGCCTCTGGAGACATTCTAACATAAGCTGAAAAAAGCCTCACAACTTTCCACCTCAAACACTGCCAAAAAACCCAAGCAGATCTTAAGTGGACGAAATGAGCCGTTAGCAACACACATACATCCATTTAAATGAGTGGGGTGAAGTATATTAAGACGATGCAGTCTGCCAACACTCCAAGAAGAAGCCATGTTTACAGAAAGAAANAGAGATAGAAAGAAGTCACTGGCATAAAAATAAATATTAGCGTATTGTATTCCGATCAAGTAAACTGCAACTCATAACATCATAAAAAAATAGCAACACACACTATCAATGCCATAGAATCGTCACATATGATTACTGTGTACTGTTTACATAGACAACTTGAATCCAGCAGGGTTTCTTGGAAGTTTTCAATACACACAAGGGTGTTGGAGTATGCTGCTAGATAAGTAGTTACCAAACGTACTTAGTTCAAGACACCCTTAGGGCTCAATATTTTATTATAACATTATAATTACTGTGGACTGTATTTGCGTACTTGCATATGTGAATTTGCTTTACATTGCTATATGTTCTTNCCCTGATGGTGTGAGGAAAAGGATATGAATCTAATTATTGCTATTGCAAAACAGTACTGTTTACTATNTTACTGATGCTATGCTTCAGTACCCTGGGATGCAGTTGAGTTCTTGCTTATGTTACATACATAAACCCAAAGTTTAAATTGAGGGACAGGTCATCGGAGCAACCAAAATAAAAAAACTGTTAATAGCACCAGTATCGTCATCCTTTACTGGGGGGTAGTCAGCTGAGGGTATCTGCCCTGCCTGTAGTACTTTCAAGTGATTCCAGGAAGGGGGTGAAGCTGCTGAGAACCAGGTACCCACCAACACCAAAAGTAGCCACCGATTAACCTGCCTGTGACACAAGTTCATGGAGAGAGGCTGTTTTTAGTATAGCACAACCTATCAATCTGCAACTACTGTGCAGACCTGTTCACACAGCTGAGCTGTTCGCATTGTATTTATAAACAGCACTCAGCATTCATTCATGGATTACCGAGTGGCTACCATGGGTCCCCTTTCCTCAGAGCCTTGTACCAGCTGCATCCATTGCTCCCACTGCAGTGTCTATTGGCAACACTAAGATCAGAGGAATAACACTCTTTTTGCCATATTTTTACATGGTTGGCCTGATTTTGTCAGATGTATGAATCGTCATCTTGCATACTCCACCCCTCTATGCAGGCCGTGCAGTGTTCAATTACTAACTATAGTTATTTATATTCAATACTCTGTGTGGCAGTCGTATTCCTTTTATTCCATTATTTGTTTGTGTTGGATATTTTTTCCACAGTCATTGGACACAGTGCAATGATATCACTTCAGGCTGTCATTTTTCCACTATGACTACATTTTGAAAACATTCGAATCCAGTACACTACATCTGGGATNCACCAGTTATTTTTGAATCGCCGTAATAAATAAAATGAATAAAACAAATAAAATACACAACAGATTTTCACACATATTATGCCAGAAATAAAGTAAGACGACATCTTAATTTCAAATCATTAAATTCTTATGAGTGGTTTTAGTTGTTTAAGTGGAAATTTGCTTGTGCTAGCGATGAAAATCTTACAGAATATTCATGGTTACAAGATATACACTGTTATGGCGAGCCTGGGGTTTTGTGGTTTGGTTCCATTTTAAAAGGAGCTCAGTTTAAGACTTAAAAACAAGTAAAAAGAAACATACTTACAGATGGTTTACTTGTACACTCATCTATCAGCTTGTACGTGAAAAAACTCAATTCAAGTAAATTCTGTATTTTCTCAGCCTGTTTCTACAGTAATTTATCAATCAAGTATACATAAACGTGTAAAGTAATTTATGTTTTTTGTTACTGTTATGTTTATAGTTTTGTTTTGATGTTGCTCTTTAATATCCAGCTGTGTCTGGAGAGCCNCAGGCATTGAAAAAAGAAGAAGCCATGTATGTTGTCATCCCTTACCCCATCATGGTTTTGAGAAATTATACACTTCAAATTACCAACAGTATTATTATTAATAATAATGTTAATATTTATTTATGTTTCCGCTGCACTGTACATAGTATGTATAAAGCCGTGTTATTCATAAAAAGGTTAGCAATTACATGGACCATTACATAAAGGTGCTATTTCAAGATNACGATAGCAGAATAAAAACNTANAAAGGCATATTTAAAAATGTAATTAACATATGTATTATTTTTTGATATTTTTATTTTTTATGGTTGTAGATCTGAACACCATATTAGTATAAGTGATGTACAGTTATGTACAGGATACGTGATTAAATAAGAACAACGTGCCAAAATCTCCGATGAGGATGCATGTAGCACACAGCGAGCAGTAGAATATAATAAGGTGGGAGTTGTTTAGGCAACCTATACATTAAAGCAGCAGTGACTTTTGAGTTCAGATGTATTACTCAGTGGAACTGACATTGCTTATTGATCTCATTTTGATGCAAATTAAAAGCTTCCNCTGCAGGCAACCAGCATTGCTGCAAACAATGCTGACAGAGTTTGCTGAGAAAAAGGAGATTGACGAGGATAATTAGAAACCCAAAATGACATGTAACAGACACATATGGTAACATAGTAAGAAAGCAAGGGATTTGGCAGTGGTCATTGTCTTCAAGGATTTGAAGGTAGAGTCCCTTATGTATGTATGAGTAACGTTCACCTTCCCCAGACACAGGATTGGAGCAGTAGTGGCTCATTTACCACTTCACTGAGTTACTCAACATTCCAGCTCTCTGTTACTGTTACAAAATTATAAAAAAAATTGAGATATTCGCCCAGACATAGTCCATCATACATAAATATATAACCAAAATATAATATATACNGGTAATTATTTTTTATACACTTTTATAAATAATTGATTCGTAAGATAACTGATCAGTAAATAATGCTTACGTTTAGGAATAATGCTATAATTATTAGTATGCTATAAGTATTAGTATTTACCATTTTCTCCAAAACTATATACACTACTGCTTTATTATTTGACCCTATAATACAGTACAATTTGATTGGTTGAGCTTGGGACTGCAGAATTAAAGTTACCTCTGTACACTTTTACAAATCATTGGTAAATGGCCACTTTTTCAGTTACATGTAAGAAGGGATGAACTGTGTGTCTGGTATATTTCCATACTATCATTCTCACTACTGCCAGTACATTTTTGTTCTTCATATTTGTAGAAGGCTGCAGCTGCTTCCACCAAGGCACACTGGACACAAAAGGAGTCAGCCATTGCATTAGGAATGCCTTATCTTACTGCCATTAGCGGGCCACAATTACACCTGATAATGCTTAATATTATTTAGTAAAATGAATTTTGCATAGGTCATTGGTTTCTTATCAAGTGAAATCCAAAATCTGTATTTCTAATAAACAGCATTGTAAACGGGTTAAATAGATATATAAGTGCAAGCAATGTTTATATGGTACATTCCAATCATTATTATTATAAAAGATATATATAGCTTTGGTACCCCATTTCCTGTTTTACAACAACCTCTCATTTAGATGAAACAAGGCTTCCACAAAACATTTTCCCCGTTNTGTTTTTATCCCTTATGCAATGGCAGTTTTCACAGCTTAGAAATGTATATACAACACAGACTTGTCCTTAAGCTGGACACTCATTAGAAANACTATCATTCTAGTGTGTTGGATACGATAAACAGGTAATATTCCATGGGTGGGGAAACCGACGGTTATTGGCACCATACCATACCCCCCAACTATAGCGATTTTAGTGGGACAGTCCCGCTTTTGGGGGACTATCCTGCTGTCCTTCCCTCATACCAGTTTGTCCCGTTACAGCTTTTTATCTCTGTTTTTTAAAAATCTTTATGACACAAGACTACAATGATTTATAGCCCAATTCAGCGATAATCGTGGAATTTGCCCACTAATCGTCTAGTGTGTGGCCAGCTATACTCTACATGCTGAACCACTGCCATTTTACACTGAAGGAATCCGAAAAGTTACAGTAAGTCCTAGTCTAGGTAGATGTAAGTGGAGTGTTTAGCAGTGTGGTTGCTTAGATCAGTGCATGCTGCAAACTTGCAAAGCAATCCGATTGCATTAGAAGTGGATCTTATGATCTGTGTAACTTAAACTCTTGTGTGCATGCTGGCAAGTAAAATTCAAAGCTCATCATTGATACTGACAACATCTANATATTTCATGTGTTCTGAAGAGTGACTGCAGCTATTTCTTCAGTACATGTGACCAGAACCAGATCAGTGTGGAATGAGAAAAACTGAGAGGTGGAATGCGTGGCCTGGAAAATATATGATCATTTTCCCCTTCGTTATAAATATATGTGCTTTTTGTTACTAGAANTTATTGGAAATGAGATAATGGAGCNTCTTGTTGNAGCCTGTGGGTGGACATTACTCTTGCCACCAATGACTGGTGCTGGCTGACGTCTGGCAAATCACAGATAGCATCTCATGTCAATAGGGAAACGCATCAAGATGTGATGGATGTCAAGTTGGCGGCATAGGTTCAAAGTCAGGAAATTACTAGCAACAAAAAAAGAGAAAGGATACCAAAAACTTAAACCTCCTACTGTGTGTTTATGTAGTAAATGTGGTAAACATTATAAAAGAAATAATATAACAAAAATAACTTTGGTCCTCGATTAGCACCAACCGCGCATGTTTTAGAGGTCTCCTTAGAATTACAAGTGATATAAGACTGATCCACACTGTGAAAATTGCATGCGCACTACAAGGCCTACAAGTACAGAAAGCCCTATAAGTATGGATCTGGATTCTCAGGATAGAGAGTTCNATACTTAGGCCACATTCTTTTTGGCCTAGGTATAGAACCTTGGGTGTGTGTAGGGTCCTTGTGAATACTACACAGTGGNANGGGGTAAATATTTAAATAATACAGGAAGGACTGTGTTTAGCCTTTATNTACTATACAGAGTTCTGAAACGTAAGGTAGGTTGTTTGCGGTGGTGTGGACCTTTCTATATATGTCAGTCAGCGGGGTCAGTTTAACAACAGGGCAATCAGATCCACTGCCCCACATACAGGGCTGTTTCTAGGAAGCTCACATAAATGGGTCAGAAATGAAAGGCCTAGCAAACATACAAGGGGCAGCAATGAAGACTGGACACTTACAAGGGGCTGAAGTGAAGACCAGGCTCATACATGGGTAAGAAATGGAAACTGGACACTTATAAAGGGCTGAAACATACACACATAGAAAGNACAGACACATATAGCTCTTCTATAATATATATGTATATGTTTAATTGCCCATGGAGTGCCATAAGCATTAGTCCTGCCATTCAGTATTAAGCACATCTGTGTTCCAACTAGGACACCTGGAAAACCTACTGATTCTTGAGGACCGTGGTTAAGGACCCCTCGTATAAAATGTATAAATAATTTAAGAAATCTGAGTTAATGATAAAAAGAACGTACCTTTTAAATAGTGGATTAGTTATACTATAAATCAGTAATTTTTCTTTGATTCTGAATAACACAAACTAGAAAAGCAAATGTACAGCAGCATGTGAGGAAAACATGTTGTCTTAGGAACCTGTTTGCAATGTCTTTGTCCCATAATAATGTGCTGATGTAATCACATTCTCAATAAATTTGGTTTACATATTGTTTTATGCCAACATATGCACACTTCTTTTCATGTTTGTCTTGGGGTATAAATATTTAGAAGCAGTGCTAAGCTGAAGACCAGAGCATTCCTAATTAATTCGAGATGGCTACATGAATATGCTGATAGCGCTTACTGCAGAAGTTAATAATGAAATGCCTATCATCTGTGTCCTACTCTTCTTCTTGCATACTGCTGCTCAAAGAGGGGGTTGGTAATCAATGCACAGGAGAAAATCATAATTATAGACATAAGTTAAACTAGTAAATCATGGCTTATTATTCTAGGACTGATTCTGAATGGTGTATAGTCTAGTGACATTTTGCAGTTAAAAGAATATACATGTAAAGTAAATGGTGCTGAGGGCACAGTCATAGATTTCTTTTTATAAATCTGTTCAAATTCTGAGGCATGTGCAGGTGCAACCTTGCCTGTGCCTAGGTCACTGGACCTGGAGTACACAGCTGGATGGATACAGACTTGCGCGTCTTTTTGTGTTTAATGCTGGCACCTGCAGAACACACGTTACTGCTCAGCTTTACATCTATATCTATCGACAGACATCTGAGCGACACAGCATTGCTTTGAGTTGTTGCTCAGCAGATGAGAGACCTGAGTGGCGACTCCGCCATGCACAGATCCGCTCTGAAACGCACAGATGGGGATGCAAAGTGCGTCTCTTGTTACTGCGACTCATGTAAATGAGTATGTGCAGTTAGCAGGGCATTGTCCTACTCATTGCTAGCGCAGCTTGCACCATGTCATTAACTAAAAAAAATTTTTTCTTTACATTTTTTTTTCATTTTACTCTAAATAATTCATAAAAGCCGGCATTAACTGCTTAGTGCAGATAGAGCACATTTTAGCTTATCCTATGGGCTGCTCNTCTTCCTGTGCTCGATTCAGAGCTGCATTTTTGCGCAGCTCCGAATCTGGAGGACCTGGAGTACCCAGAAACTTTGAATGAGGTCTGAGATGCCTTGTGGTGGTGCTTACTTGTTACACTATTAAGCTGATCTGGTTGCATGTCAGAGAAAGACTTGCCTCTCAGCTGTTGTTTGTGGGAAGAAACGGCTTGATCTGCTTTTCTCATATTCTTCCAAATTCTCTGCCTCTAGAGGAGCCAAAGTAGGCTGGGGTTTGGAGACAGCATCATTATTGTTGGGACCAGATGAGCTCAGATGTTTACCTTAATAGAGACTACAAAAACAATTAGTATTCATTCCACTGCTATAAAACAGTGTGCAAAACAGGCCTTATGTTGCAATACTTATTAATGTTACNAATACCTTCTATTAGGTAAATTATAAGTCATCTTATTAAGCATTTTCATATGTACTAATAAAGTTGAAACATTTTATGATGGTGTTAACTGGATGTGTGGGGGAAAAGAAGATGCACAATCCTTGCACTGGTTTTATAAGTAATGTCATAACTACTTATGTGATCGAGGGCAGGTGTAAAGCAGATCGAGATGCACATTTTTCAACTATGGTTTGGATCATTTTCTCCATTCTGAAATAAGCCAAAAAACAAAGCATTCCCCATTCACTTGCATTAACTGTGATATTTGCTCAATGTTGCGCCTGATTTCTGGCCATACACATTTCAGAAGAAAATACGCCTCTACCCCTTCAACTATAATCAGTCCTTCCATCACCAGACGATGACATTAAAAGTTTGTTATTGGTGGACTAGTATATGAATGAATGACTTTTACTTTTCCATTGTACAGCTATTAAACTATTATCAACTTTTCGTCTAAACATAAGTAAGATGAGTGATTCCATAACATATCAAGCTTCAGAAAGAGGAAAGGAACATTTGAAATTGATTCAAAGGGACTAATAAATTGGTCTGGTAGCTGTTAATCGATTGTGTGAATGAATAATCAATGACAAGCTGTCACTACTTNGCCAATGGGGAAATCATTTAAGATTTAAATCTTTGTAAGGGCATTAGACGGTTGTATCTCATAGTCCTTTATNCAATCAAATACATGAGAAAGCATGTTCCCCAATTAATGCCCGTTAAAAATATAAGTGCTGTTTATTTAGAGGAGCACCAATGTCAGAGGACCTTATCCAAAATTGCGCACCCAGGGTTTGGTCTATCTATAGGTGCATGTTTTTGTAGAAACACAAACCTCTATGTAGGATGCTAATAAAATGGGCAGCCTTTTGCCTGCTGCCTGAGCCATAAGTGCATAGGCTAATGAGGTGTCTGTGCTTTCCTACCATTTAAATACTTGGTTTTACAGAATTAAAAATCCATTCAATTTTTTTTTCAATGCCCGGCATTTTAATCAATTAATAATACAACATTTAATTGAAAAAAACAAACAACAAAACACACTTCTTTAAACTAATAATATAATAAAAAA
>JABWIB010006924.1:0-18581 GCA_016617825.1 Platyplectrum ornatum
TAGATCAAGTTCTGATTTTGCTTTGCTGGGACCAACCACTGTTGGTGGAGAGTAAACTTAGCAAACCAGAGCTCAAATCTGATTGGTTGCTATGGGCAACATCCCCACTTTTTAAATTCCCCTGCAAACTCCCTGCTTAGTGAATTTAGTCCCTGGCTTAAAAAAACTCCCCACAATACCACTACTGAGACTCAATTCAATAATGTTGCAATGATCAATAGAATGGTGGAAGATTACTTGAATGATCATATACAAGTTTACCCCTCTGACAATCCATTTCAGTACTGGGAGGAAAAAGAGCTATCCGACACATAGGCCTNAATTTACTAAGCNGTGAGATTGCANTGAGATTAAAAAGTGGGAATGTTGCCCATAGCAACCAATCAGATTGAAGCTCCTNGTTTCATTTTACACACTGGAGAATGTGACCTAAAATCTGATTGGTTGCTATGGGCAACATNCCCACTTTTCAATCTCACTGCAATCTTACCTCTTACTAAATTTAGGCCATAGACTGTCCACTCTCTAGTGTATACTTGGAGAGGGTTTTTAGCATAATCGGTAATCGTTACAGTGATAGGGGTAGGAGGATAAACCCCCAAAATGTTGAGAAACTGAAGTTTATTAAAAGGAACTACTCATTTAAAGATGAACAGGTTTCCCGCAAATCGTAATCAGAGACTATCAAGGTAGCTTCAAGTGGGGATGCGCTAATATTGTGNGATGATGATACCACCAACAGTGACAATGCTGATGATCAGGGTGATGACAACTCCAACCGTGAGGATGATTCCCAGCATTTGCCTTAAACCTGTTGCTGCAGCAAAATTAGACCAAATTAGTTAGTCAATATAAACCAAGCAGTTCAACCACGCTAGTATCTGTCTTGCTGAAGTGCTTGTTTTGTTAAACTATGCATGTTCCTCACCATATCTTTTCATTCTATCTCAGTAGATTCAAGTGGGGATGAGCTAATATTGTGCGATGATGATACCACCAACAGTGACAATGCTGATGAGGAGGGTGATGACACCTCCAACCTTAAGGATGATGCCCAGCCCGTTTTCCTTAAGTCCGACACTGCAGCCAAATGTGAGAAGAAAATTAGATCTCTTTCTTTTTTATTTCTTGGTTATTTTCTTTAATAACAATTCTTAAGTATGTGGGAGCCCATATAAACCAAAAAATATATATTGGAAAATTGAGCCATAAATATATATTGGAAAATTGAGCCANAACTCACTTTATGTGGTGTCTTGGACACTGGTAAAAAAAACACGTGTTTATAAGTTTGAGGTAGTGGTGGCCAATTCTGTCCTTATTATCCATACCATGTCTTCTATTATATAATCTAAAAAAATTATTTTGAAAAATGAACCATAACCAAAGATGTTTTCATCATCACTGCTAGAATATCTTTAAAATGAGGACATGTTTTAATATATGTAACGGAAAATTATTTCATGTAAGAGATAAAAATCCAAGACTGATGTGCCTTTTCCTACATCAGTAAATTGAATATTCTTAATGAAAATATGTGAATTCCTCAATTATATCTTTACTATGTATGGTAGCCCTCTTTCAAACGCACCAGAGAAACTATCCAGGTACTATATTTACTAAACTGCGGGAATGGAAATGTGGAGATGTTTTTCATTGCAACATTAGATTCTAGATGACATGCTCTAGTATGTAATAGGAAATGGAGGATCTAGGATCTGATCTCCACTTTTTCAATCTCACAGTTTAGTAAATGTAGGCCCAAGACAAAAGGAACAACATGAAACTACTCAGCAGTTGGAGGAATAAGCTCCACACTAGCAGAACAAAACAGCAGGAACAGGCAGATAAGCCAACATTATAGCTGACAACCATGAGTGTATGGGGAGTACTGTACAAGTTTATCTTTTTTTTGCCTTCAGTCCCAGGCTGATAACATTCCCTCCTCCACTTTGGGAGGGATAGAGTGGGATGCATAGATTGTATGAAAGTATCATCTACTCCTGACTTTTTCAATGCCATCAACAGTATTGTCTTTTTTCCCTTTAGTTTCAACCTCTGTGTAAATGGACTTGTTACTTTGAATCAACATTTCTAAAAGTCAATAAATCTTAGCCACCTATTCAGCTGGGCATCTTTTCTGAAAAAATAAAACAAGCCCAAGAACAATCTTTTCCGACAAAAAAAATGTTTTCTTGTGTGGATACTGTAACTCTAGGAACAAGAAATACACATACAATAATATTGATGATTCGATGTGTAAGACATAAAGGGAGCAATTGTTTACCAAACTAAGGTTAAAAGCATGATCATCAAATAAATAGTTCTTTAAAAATAAAGGGAAACAAGACAATATTAACTAACATGATACATGCCATAATTGTACTTTATTGCCTTAAAATATATACATTAGATGTAAAATGACCATTTGTTGTGTAATGTGTCATGTACAGGTTTATGAGGCTTTCTACCATAAAATGATGTATTTCTGTACTAACTTACAAGGAGCAACGAGACCTCCTAAGAATTCATTATATCTATTTGTGACATTCAGTCTGCTTTTTCAAAACAAGCAGACACAGAAATGCCAGACAAGCTCCAATACCTTTCACAGTCTAACACCTCGGCACATCATACAGTTTGTTTATAATATGCCTCAAAAAGGACATTTATAGAAGCAATTGGAAAACATGGTGTGCCTTTGCATTCTAATTCTGTAGTAGAAAAAAAANCATCCATTTACTAACTACTTCAGTATTCATGTGTTCTTTAAGTTTTCTATAACAAATCTTTAATTTGTGAAAACTCTTTAATGTTGCNTTCAGCATTACATCTTCCTTTAATTATATAGTATCAATAAATTGTGTTGCGTTTTACAGAAAATATTTAATNATTCACTTTATTATGGCCCAATATGAGCTCTACTGCGAATGATGCTGACACGTCACACTGAAGAAATATGCTAGTTTCATCTGATAGTGGCTATGCTCTTATTGACTATAAAGGCTTTGTTTTGCTTTTGGGACACTAATACAGCCCATTGGAAGCCAAACCTTCAGCTGGAACTAAAAAGAAGTAAACCGTAGAGCTTGGCATCGCTGGCAATAACAATGACTCATTAGTCCCCAAGTATGCTATGCGTTTTCCTTAATCTTAAGGAGACTGCTGATGGGTCCCTCTCAGATATGCTGTTGTGTGTACACAGTCCTGCAAATTAACATGATTCTCATTCCTATGCTACCTTCGTTTATGGCACCTTGTGACCAAATTGACCATGAAAGGCAGGATATTGCAACATATTAGGGGCTTATTTACACCAGATCCTATATTCTGATATACAAATATATATTAAATGTTACATGTAAAATGTATCAAGTTACACTCTTTGACCCCTGGCGTAAGTACTATTGATATTTTAATTGATGTTAAATACACATTGCATACACTAACAAAGCAGGATTGGATCTACTTAAAAATGTGTATAACTAAGAATTGGGTCNCAATCCATTAATATTTTCTTTCCTTAATCATATACAATTTGCTCTTAAATGGCTTTGGTACTGTAAAAAAAAAACCCCTCTTGCTATCTTCCTAAAATGTGTACAAAGTAAAATGTGCAAATGTAAAAGCAAACTAATCTTATAGAATTTTTATTGTTCCTTAAGTTTGAGCTCATTAATCAATGATATATTTTAGTACTTGCTCTTTAGTACTCGCTCTGGTGATGTGCAGAACAGTATGCGTATTGCAGCACAGTATGACTAATAAATTCACTATAAAATGGTTTGGGCACATGCATATATCAATGCTGTGTAGATACATTTTAAATAAATGGTTGTGCTTTACGACTTACTCTCTTGCATTCAAATTAAATATAATGTGAAGCTTTGAATAGAGCACTACTAACAAAAAGTAACATCAGACTAAAACATTGATTCAGCATGTGGACTATCCTGTTTATACACAAGAAAATATATAGCATTTTTAAAATTATTTGTTTTTAACCATAAAGTCCTAATCAATTGTTCATATCAGCAGCAAAAAAAGAGGAGAAATGTATGACTAAGCAGATATTGTTATTTGTGGTGAAACTACAAGTAGTCAGCTTCATTTGCTGCATTGAACATGTGCCTAATGCTTACTGCTGTTTCCTTCCCAAGAGATCGATTAGATTAATGCTTATCTTCAGGGTTTGTGCCAAATGGCAAATGCACCTATTAACAGATGGTAGCACTGCTGAGATTGATGTCTATCAAGTGCGAACATTATAAGGAAAATGTCTATTTAAAGTAGTCAACTTATTTGAAATAAAATGTAAACTTGTAAGATGTATCCTTTCAGAGACCACACAGAATAGCAATACTTTGCTCTGGTGACAATAAACTTTTGAACTGTTTAAACTTTAAACTGTAAATCAATGTTGGCTTGTGCCATTTGGTCCATATTTACCATCAGGTATCTATTTTAAATTCCATTATTTGATTTAAAGCATACACTTACAGTAAACGTTAATGCATCAGATCAGGAAGCTAAGGTGACATGTCAAGATCAATCCACCCGCACTGCTCTTTCTACTGCTGACTTTGCACGCTGTGATTTNTAGACAGTAAGGTCTAAGATTATCTAATTAGCTGTCAGAATCCCAGAGTGTATGACCACCTTAGGAGAAGCTACACCAATGTACAACTGAATCATTGTATAAAGTACTTTAAAGGAAATTGACCATTAATGTACAGTACATATGTGACCCTTGTCTTTTTGTTCTAGCATAGAAGAAGATTTTTGTAATTTGGAGTTGTGTTACAACTATAAAATATATTGATATGCTATTTTTTTCTCGCCCTTAACCAGCTACTGATATAATGGGGGAAAGTGCTCCTTTTCAGGGCATTCAAAATGGCTTGTGGTGATGCAAATGGCACATGAGAAACTGGCTTTGGCAATGAAAGATAATTCAAACTCATCTTTGGATTCTTGTATAATAGCAACANCATGCACCTCTTGCTTGTGTGTATTATACATTACCTTTTTTATCCTAGTTATTGTCAGATAGTTTGTCATAAGACACTTTCCTGGTAAACTGTTCATTGAGCAGTTAAAGTAATAATTACTGCTGTTATTAATTCAGAGGAAAACTTGGTTTGCAACATATGTGGATACAGCACTATGAGGGATTGTTTTATCGAATGAAACCTGACAACCAGTATTTTGTTTTTTTTTCCAAAATGTCAAATAGTTCTTATGTTTTCCTGAATCTAGAGTTTGGCCAACCTTTTAGTTTTACCTATATGAATTAGCATTTTTGCAAAATTGGGAGTATGGCATGTTTTCCTTTCCGTTTGAAAATATTTGTTTTTTAAATTTGTTTTGTTGTTGTGTTGTGTTGTTATGTGTTATTCCTGAGCTCACTTAAGTTTGGATACCTAAAGACTGTTGTTGATCACATTCAAGGCTGACATTAGTTTGGCACTAAAAGTCCCAACTCCATGCTCTGGACCTTCCAATGAACTTTTGTTTAGGTTGTCCTGGACACTAGCAGATCTNGTATTTTTGGGACAAGACCAGCCTCTGTGTGTTGGTTTACCCATATACAAGTTTTGTTTCTTATCCAGTTTATATCCACTAACTCACTAATTATGTTTTTTAATTATCTAATTTGTTCTGGAAACACAGTGTTATTTATTGGGTTTNTGCGCTTATGATCTGTGCTGGATCTGTACTCCCTTGTTAGATTACAAATATTGTCTATATTTTCTAGGATTATCCCCAGTGATTCTGCCCGTGTATAATCTGCATCCATAGCAACCAGGGAGACTCCCCAACCTCAGTTTCAGTTAAGCAGTTTGGTTGCAATGTGGGTGCATGCCATGCATTTATTATAGAAATGCAGCTATGTGTGACACCCTACCACCCAAACTGNAGGTGCTATGCACATAGGACTAGAATTGTTTGAAACCTTGGTTTTTACATTTTTACTGATGGTTGCACCACTGCCGCGCCTAACCCAGCCCCAACCTGTCATCGACTGAAATCAGTGATGGAGGGGAGGGCAAGGATACCCACCCAGACCAGCTACCCAAAACCTCCAACAAGTTTTGCAAATGAAACACNATTTATTTAGACTGGGGCTCCCAGAGGAAGATCCCCGACTCTGACTTTGTTGCATGAAAAAAAAAAAGGAATTATACATTAAAATGTTGACATATCAATGAAGCATAGCATACATAAGACTCTGAACATAGTGCACGATACTTCACAGTCAACATAGCAAACTGGGCAAAACATTATAGCATAGCAAAGGATTCTCCAAACATTCACAAGCTCAATAAAACAACGATGTACCATCACAGGTCTCCAAAGGATCAGCTCAACACTGTCCTCCACATAAGTCATNGCTTGCGCAGACCGCTTGTCTCTGCTGGGCCATTCACCGATGTACTCTGGACTATATGGCCTCACCAAATGAATTGACTGTCCCTTGGGCGCATCTGGCACCTCCCCTCGCTCAGGTCTATGCACTGCCCATGGGTATTCATATGGGGTCCCAACACTCTATTCCTTGGTCTCGGTGCTCCGATCCTCCAGGTCTACCCAATCACACAGGAAAACAACCTCGTCTTTCGACAGGATCAAGGCCGATTCCATGCNGTAAACCACCAGTTGAGTACTTATCACCGACAAATCTAATAACATTGTTGCTATTTTCATGCACTTCACAGCTTTTATACCTCTCACGTCAGTCCACATTAGCCAAGTAAGAGACACTGGGCCCATGGTACACGCGTGAATCAGACACACTCAGGCGCCTGTTCTCGCACCTGCTTCTTACTCAGCCAACTGGTTTGCACATAACATCATCACCTCACCCCAGCAACAGTAATTAAGGCCAGAGCCAAACAATCTCCTCCTATCTAGCCTTACCCAACACTTAACTCTCTCTGATCCTGGGGTATCACATATGTTTGGATGGTAAGGATTTACTTTTGACGTACATCCATACCATTCAGGATGTATATTTTTAAGGTATTACATTCAACTGTGTAAATAAAATTTTTTCATTTGCAGTATTTTCAAATTATTTGCAAGAGATGTTTATTATATATTTTACAGCATTTCCATGGCTTTTCAGGTTTTTGATGAGTCTAAGTGCATTTTATTAAAGCATGTCAGTTTATAGTTTACGAACAAGTCGCCAAATGATTTAACAAGTATACAGTGACCTGAATGCTTCCTATAATTTAAATGTATTCATTACAAAGTATCATGTTTTTTATATTGTAAATGACCCATATTTCCTATATAGAAACAGAGTGACATTTTGAAGGAGAATTTCAAATCACAATATTGAAATAACTAGAATATAACTATGATAAAAATTATAACTTGTGCAGTGCTACTGTGAATTCAATAAATATTTAAAGGTTAGTGAAAAATAAAAATGTGCAGTTGAGTTGAGCTACTAGCCGATTAACAGAGCAGAGAGAATATGTTAAAATGTTAGTTACAAAGGCATACTAAAGTCTATGTTACAGGGAATAATACAAATTATACTTATACATACTTGTGTAATTTGTGAAATGAATGGTTATACAAATTCAGTGTATCAAATTTAATTTAGATGTGGATTTACTAAGGACATTTTGTCAACATTCTAAAAAAAAACCATATCATTGGCATACACTACACAATGATCAGGTTAATTAGCAATTATTTTATTGTGTCAACAAAATAGAATTAGTTGTGAGCTAAGGGACGAAACAGGGGAAGGTCAAGTTGTAAACTCCCCAAGCCAGAGCTGAATTAGGGGGGTACAGGGGGTCAGTGTCCTAGGTTCCCATCCCTCTTCGAGGGACCCTGGCTGCAGGTAATCCCACCTTCATCTCTTTTATAATTCTTCATTCTTTTGTTTTGAAATTCTTAAATAATGTTACTTTCTACTGTCTATACTTTGAACCTGAGATGCGTAAAAAATATCTGATAATGATGANGAGACTCACATTCACATTTATGTAGATGTATACAGACAGTAGTCATTAATCAGTTTCTTTATAGTACACTTTGTGAGGCTATTAACATGCCTATGTTACATCACCAAGAGATATTCCGTATTAAATGTTGTAAATTGATAGGCAGGGCACCTTCAGACTGAGGACTAGTGTTCCAGGCCCAGAAGATACTCCCAGGTACCCCACTCTGTTTTCGACAGTAGGTCTACAACAAATTTTTGGTTGTAGACTTGCTGATAGGAATTTATATATGGTGGAATTGTAAAGTTAATCTCTTCTTGGATGACTTGGTTGCTTTTACACTGAAAAAAAAAACAATAAGGGCCAGATTTATGCCAAGGGTAAAAATAAAGTTAGAAGAAATATATTATAACAATAACAATCCTACAATATTAGGAGCCTGCAAGGTGATATATGAGGAAAGGTCTTCTATTCTGTAATTACCTTCAAAAGTATGGATATGGTTTGGATGTATTGATAACCACTTCAGTATTTACCCTCACCAACTGACCTTTAACACCATCTTTGTATGACCTTTACATAACTCCATAGTACTAACAAAATCATTGTATTAAAAACAATGTAATGAACACACACAGGTTTTAATTCCTTTTTTATCTATACCTAGGTTTTTTATAATTATAATAAGTAATAATTTAAACTTCTTGAATAACTTCAAAAATATGTTTTTCTTATAGATGGTACATTCTCTATTCTCTAAAAGTATTATTATAGTAATATTTAAACTGATTATATATTTGAAAGGTACCCTTTTCCTTATTTCTTTTTTGACCTTTAAGGGTTTTACAATATGGTTTCCTTTTATAAATGTAATAATCTTAGAAAAATATAACAGAGGCATTAAGCAAATCTGTTAAAACATAATTTAAATTATTGGTACATTGATTAAGTTTTTTTTATTTGAAAAATAAACAAGTCAAACTAGAAAAAGTAATGCTATATATATTAACAATGTTATAAATAGTTGAAAGTCCTACATTTACATAAAATATGTGTATATTATGGATCATATCTGTAAAATAATTTTCAGAGAAAACTAAAATATAATATTCTGTGTATTTGTAAAAGGTGTTCGTTAATTGTTTTAGGCTTATGTCCAACAAGCAGATTTTTGTCAACCAAATTCAATATTTAATTTTATAGATTTAATAATTAATGTGGACAGATTTTGAATTTGAAAATATTCTCATATCTTACAGTTTATCGATTTGAAAGGATGTCCATTTGAAAAATATTAAGGTTGCAAGTAATCAGTATTAACTATCAAATTACCACATGATATTATTTAGTGCATTCATCTTGTTGGTATTCATGTATTAACAGAGAACTTATCACACCATAAGACTTTTTATTCTTAGAGCAGTTGTTTTCTACTTCATGTCTTAATGTACTAAATGAAATTAAATGTAAGCTGATTTATGTTTCAACTCAGGTTAATGTTGGATAAATTGATTTGACAAAGATTTCAGAGAAAGTCAGTTAAGATTCAGTGGTATCTATTACCTTGTTTCTAAATACAAAACACCAACATGTCTATAGCAATAAGNATAGACATGAACATAAATCGCTTAAGGTGAAGACACATCACTTTACCCTTACTTAAGAGAAGAGCACTTTATTTATGTCCTAGAAATTCAAACACACAAAGAAAAATAAATTGTATCCAGACTTCTGACAAACAACCATTTTCCATGCTGTACATTCTTGTGAGCTGCAATTCCAAGTGACCCGATCATAGCTTAAACCACTAGACTGTTGCATCCAAAGACCCATGCTGGTTCAAAAATGGACCACACCTGAAAAAAGGTGCAGAATCTAACCACAAGATAGATGTTCTACAGAGCACCTGATGGTGGGGATGGACTTGGATCTACCAAGTGGCAGATCATGGCTCTCTGAATGGATGCATGGACATTAAGACAGAAGACTGGATCTATAGAATACAGCAGATACAGTGCAGGCTGGAGGCAGGTTGTCTAAACACACAGCAGGTTAATGTGGTGGATCAGAGTGTCAATTAACTGAGNGTCACTGTTTAAAACCTTATCCAACCTGAAATTTGGCTAATAATACAAACTTGTTGTACTATAAATGTATACTTGGGTGTGTTTAAAATGATATCTTATCTTCATTGTCTAATATTGTATATTCATGTATACATAATACAACATTCACTAATAAAAATCGNACTTTAAAATAAAATTCAACCAATATTTAAGCAAATGATGTATTAATAATACTATTTTCTTCTTAAACTGATAAGATTTTAGGACCTGATCCATAGTGGCGCATCCGCCTGTTTTCTATGCGCACATCAGCTTACTAAGCAGACAGATGGATTCACGTGTATCCATCCGTCTACTATCGCTTTAGTGGGGTATTCTGTATATTTAATTGAGAGAAGGGGTGTTTTTCTCATTTAAATTTGCAGGGNATGGGCTCTCCACATCCTCCTTGAACTTGCACCATGGGGCACAAAAGAACAAANCCCTTCTCCTATATAGAAGGGATTAAATATGTAGTTAGTACCAGGGTTCAAAGTGTGTGTGTGGGGGGTTATGGGGGTATGCCATACTGGCACTTCTCCCACTGATGTAATTGAAATACTACAAATATCCATTGACTTCTATTATATTGTGTTTCAATACCGCCACTTCTAAATGTCCATACCATCACTTCTAAATTTCTACTTTGACCACTGGTTAGTACAGTAAGGTTCTGCTAAACACCTTCTGTACTATCCAGTCTTTCACTACAAAGAACACATCCTGAACTAAAAAAGGAAATCTACTACATGTATGTCCTGATATTCAGTGTATGTGCAGAAAAGTTGATGCTCCATGTGCAGCAACCACAGTTTTAGAACAGAATGTCTATTCTGTAGCTGCCTAGTCTGTTCCCCTATCCCTTTCCTGGTCTCAGTTCCTTATTTCTCAATGGGCATGGAGAGAAAATGCTATTTAGAAATGTTTTCAGAGTTTTATGCTCTCATTTTTAATACCTCTGTTCACGACAAGTTCAATGGTCAGTGAAATTAGAAATTTCAAGTGGTAAGTAAAATAAAATACAATTTCAGATTCCAAAATAAAAACATTTGCTCTCTGCAAATATGCACAGTGGTGCCCTGCTGTATCACTTTTTGTACATATTTTGACTCGATATATACACTGTCAATAGCTGTCAACCTTTTTTCTTTGCATAATAATTTTTATAACATTACTTTAGCCCTCTAGTCCACCACAAACAACATATTAGATCTTTCTTTATATGGCTTTACAATCAAGGATAATACAACATTGTTTGTTTAGAATGGGGTACAAATAGAAATTTCTTGAGGTAAGGCGTTGATTGGTTTTAAAAGATTTATTAAAACTGCATTTGTATAAACATTGTTTGTGCTTTTTCTANGCTTACTCTGGGCACACACTGCAATGATTATCGCTGCCAGCAGGAGGTTCTGATTATCAGCTTCACTCACTGTAGTCAATCAATGATAAAGAGGTCCTATTGAAATTGACAGGAGGCTCTTTCAGCCGAATGGTCGCCATCCTCTGCACTGATTGGGTTAACGACAGCAAGAGGAACTCCAATGTGGCTGCTGTCAGGACAGANGTCCAGGGCATATGACCCCCCCAGCAGGAAAGTTCCAACTGAGAGTAGGTGGTTGGTTGGTAAAATAGGGGGTAACTGTATAGCTATAGGGTAATAAAAAATCGGACCCTGTCCACAATATCCTCACTTCCGGAAGACTATGATTTTGCCAATCCATGATAATTAGTGAATTGGCATAATAATTGTTCTAGTGTGTGGCCAGTTTTAGTTCAACTGTCATTGGCACTGAATCTTTAAAATCTCGATCTCTTGATAATAGTATAGAATAAAATTCCACAGTCTCAACTATATTGTCATTTATCTTTTTCTGTGTATTCTTGTAAATGAAATTTAATCCTTCTACTAATCCTCACTAAAACCAGTTGTTGATGGACAGTGATTAGAGCTGAATTCCACACAGGGGACCCTGATTATCCTCCATAACCTTAGGATGTTCATGTTTTAGCAACAGATTAAAATCTTTCTGATATCAACTAAACAAACCCTTGGCTCCTTTTATATGTTATTTATTGTCAAATGGATTTACAAACATGTGCAATTAGATTACTAATAAGAGATTGTATCAGTATCATGGTTTCATATATCAAATTGCTTGGGAAGGTTTTACTCTTTCTCATTAATGTGAATCAGACTTGATTAATGCAAAAAGGTAGGATAAATAATGAGAAACAATGTAATCAAAGTGACTTTGACTGTGAGTGGTTGTGTCAAACAGGGCTGCTTAAGTATCTCAGAAACTACAGATCTCCTGAGAATATTATGTTCAACTGTCTCTGGAGACAGAGAATAAAGCAGAAAACGAAAATAAATACAAAGTTCTTTTAAAACCACTCAAAAACTCTTGCCTTGATTTGGAGGACTGAGTTATCATTAAGAAGTAAAAAAAACGTTTTACCATTACAATGTCTCTGTAATGTTTTTAACTCCAAGGTGTTTGTTAAAGAACTAGATCCAATTGTAGAGCTACGAGCTTAAACAAGATGCACAGTCTATTCAATGATATAATGCACCCATTGTCAAAATAGTAAACATTGATTGAATTGGTTGAGTGCTTGGCCCCACCCATCCACCGCCAGGCATAAGACCGGAGACCTTGCTGGGATTAATATGGGGGATGCAATTTATTGAATTGGACTGGTGGTGATTTGATTAGAAAATAAAATAAAGGAAGGTGGCCTCAATAGTNAAGGAAGGCAGAGGTTTTAACTAAAGCAGCTTCGCTACCACTGCATTGTGCCGCGAAGAAGGAAAAAGTTAACAAGAACTGGNAATGGAGTGAGGGAAAAACAAGCAGGAAAAGTGACCTAAACCCCTGCATAGATGCTTTAAATAAACACGCTACCTTATCCNATTTCATCGTACCATTGGCTTTTGGGGGACTGTCCTGCTGTGCCTTCAACCAGTTTGTCCCGCTAAAGGGGCAAACTGGTAGGTACGTGTTTTTTTTGTTATTTTTGAGCGAGTCCGGGTGGATCTGGTTGGGTCTGGGATCGGGGCTTGTGTGTCCTGCTTTCACCCGCGGCAAAGTAGGGATGTATGGGCTAGAGTCTTATAGTAAAATGACTTCTCTAAAATGCTTTACATTTGTACAATCCTAATATTAACTAAATTTAATTGTTTTAATATATATTCAAATTTAATTACCTGTATTTCTCATGATGTAAATATGATTAAATAATGGTGCAGGTTTTTTTTTTTTTAAATAATATATATATATATATATATATATATATATATATATATATATATTACATAACGTTCCTTATAAGCTTCAAGTTTAAAAAAGAATTACATATCCTGATATCCTGCTACCTGTGGGTCTTAGCTTTGTACATCAATGTTGTTCAAAACAGCAGCTAATCAAAGCAGAAAATGCAATTCAGTTCCATGATTTCTGTTCCAGGTTTCTGATGTTCTCTTCCATCCACTTATGTTGTCGAAAACCTATGCCACAAAAATCATTGGAAAAACAAGCATAAAATTAGAAAGATTTTCTGTTGCTCAGAACCCCATCCTTCTTGTGCTTCTGTATGACCTTTATACATTTTATATATGAAATGCTTTGTTTAGCAATGGATGATATATATATTAAACTCACTTATTTTTTCTATTGTGCTATAAGTTGTATCAGCATTATTAACATAGAAATTAAGTTATTTTTATATTTAATATTTAAAATACAACACAAACCCACACTTCACTATGAAATTCATATCATTGATTTATCACTACAGTACTTCAGGTTATCTGTTATTGGGTGGGTAATAGGTCCCCCTAGTGGTACTAAAAATATAAACATTAAAGTCTTCTTAGTCTTAATACAGAAAAGGTAGCTTAAAGTTGCTTATAGCAGTATTTGTTTTATTAATCACCATAGTAGAGCCCTTTAAAATTCATTTGGATTGGTCATTTTCATGAAACACACAAGAGAGAATGCTCTTGTCTATGTTGTACATTCTTTATCACTTAGCTTTTTTTCAGATATTAAGACATATTATGAACAGTTGATATTAAGACAAAAGGACAGATCAAAAACTCCTCCACTGCTCTTCCTCCATCTACATGAGCACTCCCCTAGCATGTTAAGGCACCCAACATCAAGACTCTACTTTTAAATTTGTACACCAGCTCCATAGAAAATGCATAAATGAGCCAAACACTTACTATATTATTAACATACCTCCCACCTTGTAAATTGAGGATCCAGATTCTAGGGACATTTTCATAACACAGCAACCAGAAAATGTCCATATTTCATAGATCTGGACTCCTGCTAACTTGCTGTACAAACTGCTCAGGTAGTGAACCAATATAGTCAANATATTTCCCATGCTCCCTGGTCTAATGACAAGAAGCATGCATAAGGTTCAGTTAGTTATCAGGGTTGGATTAAGGTGCTAGTTTGATCCTAATCAGTTACAACATTAACGCCTCATCCTGATCCACACCTAATGATGTTACATGTGCTGCACTTCTGGGAGACAAATTGAAAAGGGTTTTAACAGTGTTACTGGGCTCTGTCGAGGAACCTCTGTGATCCAGTACTCCATTTAGAGAGGAATGAGAGGCACTGGGGTCCCATACAAATGTTTTCCTTTTACCCCACCCGGCTTGGCCATCTCTGACCAATTTACCCCCTGGGATTTAGATGGAATTTTTATTGTTTGATCTTTGCCAAAGTTGATTTGATTTATAATGAGTAAAGAAAACCTTAACAGTAGCAATGAAGATTCACCTATTTCTTAGTAAATATTTAATCAGTGACAATACTTAAAACCAAGAAATAATAAACAATATATATATATTGCTGTATTTGAATTGTATTTATGATATGGTAGCTGTTATTTATGCTTGTTCTTGCCCATTGCACTAAATTGAGATCCAGTTTTTATTGAATCTATCTCCAGAACATTTACCTGAGTTCCGGTGCCCCACATAAAGCAGAAAGCTATTTATTTTCCCTAAATACTTCAANCTCCTGCTGGTGATGCAGTACGTTGTCAACACTCAATACACTGCCATTACATTTCGTAGTGGGATTATTGATTTTCTTTTCTCCAATAATGTTGAAATCCAGTGCATCTTGGTATAGCCTAGTTAGTTGAAACATGAGGTCTGCATGGGAAAAATAAGTAATAATACCACATGACAAATAACACTGATAGTCACGTAATGAGATAAAGCAGAGGAACATGATTGGTGTCAAAGAAAANATTGGTGTAATTAGAAAATTAAAAAAAATTATAGAGGAGGGGACGAGAGTGTAATGAATCCCAATAAACATTACTTTTAATTATAAGAGCATAGGCAGCCCTAGGCATAGGCCGTGTAGGCAGTCGCCTAGGGCCCAATGACTCAAGGGGGCATCACACTGCCAACTCCACATTTGTGATGGTCAGGTGTTGGTTGGTCTCTCTCAGTGCAACAATGGCTTATATTGGTGTGTACACACATGGACTACACAACAATGAGGTTTGTTCTGTGATATCACACATTCATAAGCAAGAGGGGACNTAAGAGCTCACATAATAATCAACATATCTGGATCCAGACATCAATGCAGAGTCATTGCAATCTGTTTTCCATAGAAATATATCTGCACACTTTTACTCTTCACATGCTCATAACAGAAGTGCATGCAACTCACTGCTACTTATATATGAAAGGGCATCACTTGGGGGGAAGGGGAGCCTATCTAAGCCAATGTACAGTCAATCAAGACAAACATATTATATAGAAACACTGGGTTTTGTCAGGATTTTATATGTTTTTAAATTATTATTGTTAGTGGGTAGACTGTCTGCTAAGCCAGTTCAGCCTAGGGAAAAGCTGTTAAAAGGTTCCATTTTGGGTATTCAAAGTGTCCAGTCTGAACCCCAGTAATTAATATGTGGACCTGTGAGAGGGTCTTACAAGGTTTGTGAAATTATAGCCAAGAGGTCTGTAATGAAAGACAGCAACCTTTAAATATTCATAAACTACGTTGTTTTGTTTGTGTTGCACAGATAGGAGCCAGATAGGTTGGATTTATCTGCTTTAATAAAACAAGCTGAGGGTTGTGCCATTATGTGCCAGCCTGTTGGAGTGGTTAGTTATATTTATATATTTATGCGCAGATGATGAAACAGGTAGAATATTTTAAGTNCATTAAGTCCTGATTTAAGATGCTTGCAAGAAGCAAAATAAATATTTCATTTGTAGTGACCTTGTTTTGCTCTTTAAACTTTACTCTACATCATGTTCATGTCATTGTGGTTTCCTGATAAATGGATTTCAGTATACATTGTTTAGTGGCATCAATCAACAAAAGAAATGCAATGGGATAGAAGTAATATAACAAACCATCAAATACCTGAAAAATCTATTTGAGCAGTGGCAAACACTCACATGTGCTATTCATTTTAGATTCTTTAATGTTCCTATAATGAAGCTACCAGAAGGAAAAATAGGGATCTACATGCAACAATGTTTAGCTGGTATTAGAAAGTTAAGGATGCAGGATGCAGGTCACGAGGGGTATCAGGGTTAATTTAGATATTATTGTCTTTTTGTAACTCTGGAAGGTATGACAAGTGTGCATTGGACTGTGCTGTTGGGTCACAGGTATACCAAGTGCAGGGGTGCGCAATGGTGATAGGGTTATTTTGTTCTGGGGTGATATATGCCTTCCTGGTAGGTGCCAACGACTAGGTGGGAGTCTTCATTGCTTGGTAGGTGGACATTATAGATTACCCCCCTCTGCTACTTTGTAACCTTATTTAATACATTACACCCGCTTCCTGCCACAGCACACCCCCGGCTAACAGGTCCATCCCATAGGTGAACTTTGCGCCAGCAACAGGGCAGATAGTTTCAGGGACAGGGTNACAATTCTAAAACCTGCAGTCCCCNGGAGCCACATGAGTCCCGAGAGCTACATGGGCCCCAGGAACCNCATGGGTCCCTTTGNTGTGCCCGAAAGGTNGTTCCACCTCTGTTTGTGTTATACAGTGAGTGGGTTAAGACTGAAAAAAGCTGAATCTACCTCCACTTATAATTGAATCCTGCAGAGGCACGTACAAATGTCAGCAAACTGCAAATTAAAGCAGAAGGAATACATGCAAATGAAAAGGAAAAAAGAACTCTTGTAACATTTCCACATTCCCGTGCTATTATACATCAACATGCCAGAATTTTTCTATAATTGAGAGCACAGCAAACAGATGAAAAATTGCCCCTTTCTTAAAGGTGACAGAACATTTCTACAGATTTCATGAACTTAGACATCAGTAGGTGTGCCTAACACTGCAGAAATAGACCATCACATAGACATACTTGGTGTAGTTAGGTGGATCTTGGATGGTAACGTTGTACACTAATTTGATATACATGGACCATAAACTTCCCATTGTGATCAAATCAATTTCTTGAGTATTTGTGTCTCCTGCCTCTTACTACTATTAAAGAGGACTCCAGGCAGTGGATATTTTCTGTATTTCAATAAAACTTTNGCAATCTTGGGTGAACAGCTTGGTTGCTTCTGCCTGTCAGGAAATTTAAATTGCAAATGAAATGTGGAAATGTAGCAGCCAAGGGTCTGAATCAGTCACTTTTCTGAACACAATTATTGCCTAGCAACCAGAGAGGAGATCATGCTGTAGTAAAGTTCAGTTTTTACAACCCCTTTGTGACCTAGAGATGCTCAAGGGTAGACGGCATGCTGCTATCCTACATGACGCATTGGGAAGCCGGGCTTATGCATGTAAAATAACGCAATGGAATCCAATAGAAAGAGACTTCCTTGTATTATTTTCTAAAATCTATTGATTTCATTTTCAGTTTTAGATCAGAAATATTCACATATACTGTGATATCACACATGATATCACTTTATAGATATTATAAAGGAAAAGTTAATATCTCAATGTCAGTAGCACTTCTGGAGAAAGCAGATTTTAAACTTTAGGTGAAAAAAATATATATTTATATATTGATCTTTTATATCACAGATAATTTAAAAGGTTTTACTTACATGGGAAATAAGTGTAATGCCTCATCCTCTAGAATTACTGACTGGCAAGTAAAAGATTATCAGCTATAGTCAGTCATGTGGTTTGTTTTTTGTTTTGTTTTGGTTTTTTTTTTAATCTATTAGTTTTATTAGTTGCTGTGACTAACATTAATTTTACCTCCCCTGCAATTCAACATGGTTTTGCCCACTTGTAACTTTACGCTCGTAAGTTCAGTAGTACGTTTGGATCCAGTCCAGTAGGGTTAACATACAACCCCCCTCCTACATACCTGATCTATTGTCTGGCCTTCAATGGAAAGCTTTACATTACTATGCATCTGATGCTACAGATTCTTATTTGTAATTGTAATTTCCTCCCTATGGACCAGATCCAGACATTACATATTTGACTATTAACTTAAGCACGACTTACGAACGAGCAGGAGAGATAA
>JABWIB010006925.1:5404-18373 GCA_016617825.1 Platyplectrum ornatum
ATCTTACTACTATGAAACAAGTGCTTTCTATAGAATAAGGTGACTGGGAATAACTATGTATCCTTGAGATAAAGATTGTCCTTCACTTTATTTTGTGATCAGTGGTCGAAGTGGAAATTTNGAAGTGGCCGTATGGCATACCCTGTGATGTTAAAACAATTTTACCAAATTCATCAATTGATACTAAATTTTTACAGTGATTCCCTGATAATAAGACCTACCCCGAAAATAAGCCCTACCCAATTTTTTTTTACAATCCAAAATAAGCCCTACCCCAAAAATAAGCCCTACCCTAAAAATAAAACCTAGTGAATTCCCCAGGACTGGGGGGCATAATGAGTATAAAAGCAGGACTGTTTATATGAATTGTTTATATAATTAAAATAAGACCTACCCCGAAAATAAGCCCTACAGTGTCTTATTATCGGGGAAACTAGTAATAAATGTTAACATTAGGAATTAAATAAAGGATGGCAATAATTATTCATGTTGAGTGCTTACTAATATTAATCATATAAAGAAATAAATTCATTTTGGAAAAGATTAGTTTTAGATTAGATTATTTAGTTATTAATGTTGTCTATAGTGGGAGGCAACTTCAAATATTGGTTTCAACTGTTTTTGTATTTAATATACAATTGTGGTATTCAATACTAGATATGGGTCCTCCCTGGATATATATTCCATGCATGCCACTTGTGTTATATTATTATGATAACAATACAGTTTTAATTCAAATGTGATTGAGAATACAGTATAGNTTTTATTCATAACAGTAATTTAATGTGCTAAGATTCCTATAAATAGCATTCTTCTAGACAGGAAATAATTCAAATAACTGGTGTCTAAATGCTTCAAGCAATAAGCTGTCAACAGTGTCTGCAGAACACGATGCTGGAAAAATAGAGACTAACTACAGCTTGCACATCATGGGTCTGACAGGTACATGTAGAAAGGACAGCTGGATTGACTCATACAACTAAATAAAGCTTGCCTATATTTTTTTTAAAAAAAGTGTGTGTTTATATTATGCATATCTCAATATAAGAAAATAAACAACATTCCCATGAAAAAGAAATAAACCNTGGAAAGGCTTATTAATTCTTCAAACATTTAATTTTCACTACACATACCACTGTATGTGTGTATATGAATATTATCATGTATATGTTTCTTGGAGAAGGGAGTTCTCCCTAACTCTGCTAATGTTATTAATGCTGTATATGCTGGCAGCTGTACACGGAAACTATAGTAGGTACAATGGTAATAACAAGCTTAATAGTATCAGATTTTACGAGAGAAGTGCTAGTATTAATATAATTAATCAATTATGGAGTGGGTCGCAAACACGCATTTCACAGCCGCTTTATCAAGGCATGCAACAGAGAAAAATGCTAAGAATGTAAAAGATTGGGAAAAACTTGAATGTTGATTTACATTATCGCCATAGATGAAAGCAAGTTCCAGAACAGGTAAAAAGTGGCATATATTAGGTTACAAGAATGACTCACCAATAGNTTGCGGCAGGCAGACTATGGATCACCAATTCCACTAGTCACTAAATATGGAGTCAGACGGAAGCAGGATTACAAAAGTTTATGCTCCTGAGGAACCAAAAATTTTTGTTGGGATATATCAAAACAAAAGAATCATCGTCTCTTAAGCTGTTTTACATTCACACAAATCCAGTCCTCCAAGATACTGACAAAGGAGGGGCATTCCATGACCAAGATGAGATTGGCTCTTTGTGGAGCGCAAGAGCTGTCAATCCAGATGTACCCCTGTTGAGTCCCTATCAGAAAGACTGGCACACTTAAGAAAAAATGCCCCAGTATCACTGCAGTTAACCTGTAACCAACTATGCTATTCTATCTGTAAAATAGAGAGCTAACTCCCCTAGAGGCAACCCAAGGCCTCCACATAGTTAACAAACCACAATGCACGTTAACACCATCAAGTCCTCCCTTGATATTCAGAAATTAAACCATTCCTCTACTTTTTGACATCCTGCCATGCAAGAATTTACCAGCATGTAAGAATGTTACGGTTTAGGCTCCTAAAAGAACATATAATCAAATGTTCCCATAGACTTGATAAAACAACAGGGACAACCCATGACGTCTGCTTTTAGCAGTCACGGATTAGTTCTTATTTCCAGTCCTTTACTTGTACATGCTAAAAGAAATAATAAAGGGGGAACTAATGATCNTATCAGTGACATTACTTTGATTACATTTTTAAATAAAACCATGACCATAACATAGAATACAGCATCATGAACTATATCCTGTGTGGCTGCTCTTCAATATGAATGGAACAATGAACAGATGGCAATACAAGCAAGATGATCTCATCAAATATTGATTCCTGTTACTGAAGACATTTAAATCACTGNGTGTACAAATTATCAACGATTGCAGTCACTTCAATTTCTTTCAAATGATATCTCAAACTAAAAAGACATTGACCATAGAAAATGATCCTGTGATTTATAAAGAAAGTGAATCATTATGTCNCCTTTCAAAAACTTTCAAACACTTGATCAGACCTCTTCTGCAATTAATTGTTCTTGACAGAAACTCAATTTCTGGCTGGCATTGATTGGTAAGCTTGTTGAAAGTATTGTTGGCAGTGTAGGTTTCTTGAATGCTAATGCCATGTCATCATTAATTTTAAGTTAAGAAAAAAAAACAAATCACTGCCCACAAAATGATCTGAAATGCAGTGTAATGGAGTCAAAGGCACGTTATCCGTTTACAAATCATCAATTAAAAGTAGCAATAAATAAAAGCAGATTTATAAAGATTACAAATAATTACAATAAACAAACCACCCACTATACTGGGGTACGTTTGTGTGTGTGTGTGTATATGTATGTATATATATATATATATATATATATACACACACCCACACACATATACATATATATATATATAGTGATGGCTTAAGGCTTAATAATGTATTTTTATATAAAGTTTGGGTAAAAGTGCATTCCATTTGCATAAGAGGAATCTATTACCTTTTTTTTTTTTTTATCAGCCTACGTTCATATAAAAAGATTTTTTTTTTACCACTTCAGATAATTTTAGTTGCTTCAATTTCTTGGCAGTTCTGGGAAATTCATTAACAATGAAAATTGTACATCTCTTAAGGTATACTCTCCCCACTATTCCCATTTCATTAGAAAATGTGTCTCAGAACTGTCTGCCTNAGTAACAGAGAAAGTTTTATAGTTGTCATAGTGAACATGGGAATAAAGGTGTATTNTTTCTAATTAGAGCACTTTCCTGATTTAATACAGTAGCAGATTGTCACATTTGTGGGGTTAACCTTTATGCGCATATAGTGGTAGTGCAATGCATTNCCTCAAAATATAGCATTAACAGTACTGCGACAGTACTCTCTGTATAGGAAATGATAGAACATAATATATATTTAAGCGTGAGGTTTCTAATGTTCTAGTTTAAATCTTTGTTTAATGTTCGCATTTACCTAGCCCGGTATTACAGAACATTAAAATGTCCAAAGCCTAAACTTGTATGTACATCTTGTATCAATAGGTTTAATCTTTGTTTTTTTTTAGTTGTATACTTCTATGCATTACTCCAAATATGTTTTTTTAGTTGTATACTTCTATGCACTACTCCAAATATATGTCCAAATTGTAGGAAACAGAATCAGGCCCATATTCTATTATAGTATGTGTAAATGTATTTGCTTTCATTGTACAGGCTGCTATAGTGTTCCCATATATTATTTAATGCCATTTAGGCTGAGCTTGCACACGAGTGTCACTGCTTAAGGCATCCAAACCCACACTAAAGTGGAGTTAGCACACAAATTTTAATCAGTAACATTAGATAGACAACACTAACCATACACAATTGTGATGCAGATCACATGCAAATCAGTAAATGACAAGAGTAATGTACAGACATCATTTTAGTGANCACTGCTCAATACACAGGTAAGGTAATAATAATTCTGACTAAATAAACCTTGACAGAGAGGAAGGACTGGGTATATAAAATACTCCTTAGTGTATTTGTTTACCTCTAGACTTGGAGAAAACACTGGTGAACAGAACAAAAGAATGAGATCATGATATACTGTACAGACGGAATGTATAATGTTTAACGGTGTCAAACTAGATTCTCTTTCCCCGATGTTCCCAGCTGCCTTGACAGATTCTGCCTTGTCAGAAACTTGCTGAGACTTTGTTGTTCATAGGTCTTTAGAGCTCATCTCTAGGCAGCTGCTGATTGACATACGCTAGGTACACACCACAGAAAATCTTTACTAAGATCCACTATATTTTAAAAGGTATTATGCACAATATAATGTACTAATGTNCATGGAGATTAATGGCATATCTGTGATTCTACCATCCGTTTTTATGACAACATTCTATAATTGATCAGTGATATTAAAACCCAAAGATTGCCCACTGGTGACCTATGCGTATATAATATTATAGTATTTTATTATTACCGTATATACTCGAGTATAAGCCGACCCAAATATAAGCCGAGGCACTTAATTGCACCTAATTTTAAACTGGGATAACTCATTCACATCATACAGGACAATGACTCGAGTATAAGCCGAGGGGTGCACTTTCAGAACAAAAAAGTGTGCTGAAAAACTAGGCTTATACTCTAGTATATACAGTATGTAGTATATTAGCGGACTTGTACACATCTATAAATCAAAAAACAAAATCTCAGTATGAAAGGTCAATCCTTAAACAATATACGATAAAAAGTTGTTAATCCTTTCATTATTTTTCGGTTTCCATTCCACATAAATCCCTGAAATATAAAATTAAGGAATTGGGCTCTAGAAGATTCAGGGAGATGGAATCATTTTAAAAATGTGTTCTACCCATATAGGAGAGGGATATGTTTCAGACTGCAGAGCTCCTTTCCAGAGTCTCTTAGCTCCCTTGGGGTAGTAAAACATGTTTCTTATTGGATCAATGCATGAATTCACTTGAGATCCAAGTAAAAATAAAAAAAATCAAGATGCCCATTTAAATGATTCTAACCAATCACTGCAGCATACACAGTGGTAAGACATCATGGCAAAACCTTGTTAATGTGATCAGAACAGTTGGGTAACAATGCAAACACATTTTGACACACATATACTTTGCTTATTCATTGGAAAAATAAGAAAGGTTAGAAATAATGTCAAAAATCATATATAGAGAGCAGAAAATGACAGATCTGGCAGTAATAATGTAAGTATGTATGAATCAATGAGCTTTTAAATGTTACAAGATATATTTAAAAAAGAAACAACAAACTATATGAAGCACTCAAAGAAAAATTATCCTTATCAAGCCTTTAAATGCTTGCTGCATATAGAGAGCACAGAAAATAGTAGAGATCAGGAAAGGAGCTGTTACTCCCGTATTTATACTATGGACAGTTGCCAGCTCACTATCTTTAGGCAAGTAAAAGAACCCTTTACACCTGCGGTATCCGGAGCCATTCACATCTACTCTGTATTGTACCCTATGGAAATCAGAAACTTAAGATAAAATGATATGAAGTCTAACGTAGAATAGAAACCCTACACCTTTCTGAGCGTCAGACGCTCTATTGTGCCAGGTAATATTATCTGTGGCTTGCTAGTATTTTCATNCCACCAGAATACATTCCAGAGTTTATTTCAAATAACTAACAAAGATAATTATACGTAGCATGTGCNTATAGTCTTCTGCCTATAAAACCATTGTCCTCTGAATGAGAACATCNATAGCTCTTTCCTTAACCAACATGCTTATTCTGGGTTGTGAGAACATTCATTTCATTAAGCCATACACATAACCTATGAAAACCAGAGGGTAATTTGCTACAGTTTATGCAATATTGGACACTATTTATACAGTTTAGAGCCTCTAAAACTTAATGATGCCTTGCCAGTTTAAACTACTTAATGTCACACACACCTACTACCACCACACCTAGTGTTAGNGTCTGTGAAACTTGTAGTGGCTGTAGAATCAAAGACAACATAATGTAAAAGCTCCACTGTGCCTTCTGCGTTTTTGGATGAATACCTACAAACAAGAGATATTTTAGATTCATTTCTAGTTTTATATATTTAAGAAAAGAAAATAGTTCCTGTTTTTAAAACAATTCCATAGATTTTTACACTTCACCAACACCAGTAGCAAAATTAAACTATGAAATCTTGACCTGTTTCTGATCCAATCAGTCAAGTGAAAATGTTGCTTGCAAGAATGCACTAAGAGGGTGCATTTCCTATAGAGCATTACATGACCTTCCACACCTTGTCCCCTACCACCAGTCTCTTGATGTCCTACCCACAAGCACAAATTTCTTGTGGCATCCTCCTATGTGCATGTAGTTATAAGCAGAGTCACTGTATGAGCCATAGAGAGCCATCTGCGCTGTTCCTCTCTTGTTGCGTTGTCTTGGCTGTTACCCAACAGCCAGGACACCAATCAATTAGATTCCAAACAGAAAAAAGGAAGCACCATTGATGGTCTNCATTCTAAGGACCAGCAGCATGCAGCTATACTAGAATATATATTGGTGCCCAGCTAATTAATCTGTCCCTGTACTCAGATTGGGCATTATCTTTATTTCAGCCAGCCTGTGATCCTTGTCACTTCTGTGTACCTTGCTTTCCCGATGCCATCTCAATTCTAGTCTTACCCTCCTTTACCTTCATAATGCGACTGCGGCGACCGAATGAAGAGTGCCCAGAGGGATTGGAAAAGTCAGGATGTTGCTCATAGCAACCAATCACATTTAAGCTCTTAGTTTCATTTTTCATATTGGAGAATGTGAGCTTGAATCTGATTTGTTGCAACATCCCCACTTTTACAATCCTGCAGATGAGTAAATTTAAGCCCTAGTGTAGTATTTCCAGCTTGCACTATAGGTTTCCTCTCTAAGCTTCTCCCACATTTGTGAGATCTGTTTTTTTTGTTACCTTTGGTCTATAAACTCATTCTTTTTAGAAGTGGTTCCCATGCTAGTTGTCTGCAGTCCTATCTACCTCCACCATCAGGGGCTTAAGCAAAGATTAGACTTATAGGTACACTCCACGCTCTGATCATCTGTGACTACAACATACTCTAAATTAGACGTTTGGTGAAATTCCTTGTCTAGTTATCCTAATCTTCCATGAGGCCAAGTCATTTACTGGAACAAATAATAACAAAATATTTACTACTAACATTTCTAAATTATGTTACAATTACCAGTGATTACCATCAATGTGTTAATTTGAAAAACTTTTAGGGACTGAGTTGCACATGCAACCATGTTGAGCATAACCTGTTGCTATGTGAGAGGTGTAAACTAATNTTTAAAAAATTATATAGTTGAGGTAGGGAACTTTCAACTAATTATGTATTCATAGTTTACACTTCCCTTCCCCTGCAGCTCAATGTTTGGTTTTGTCCAGGTCTAAACTTAAACCTGCCTGACCCTTCTTCCCAAACTCTGGATCAGTCCCTTAGTGTACAGGCTTTATTCATCTTAAAAGTATCCTACTCCAGAGAGCAAAATGCACCACTTTCTCTCCCCATATAATTTTAAGATCTGAACATTTTATCTCAGCAAAGATTTCCCAGCAGTGACTTTTTACAGCNCTTCTTCTAAAGCTGCATAACCGGCAAGAGTGATGAATATTTTGTTGAAAACAGGATACCCAATTGTACCACAAAGAATAGTCCCACTGCAGGTTTNAAAAATACCTTATCCAGCCCAGTTGGTAATTAGGAATAATTTAGTGGTTTTAGTTGTAATGAACATGGCATCGTGTTGTACTACAAGTGTCAGCATACCCTAACTGCAGATTTTTTTTTATTTTACTATATTTTTAACCTTCTGCATGGTATGACCATTCATACAATGCAGCAGGGGCTGGCTGGCCAATTTTTCCCNGTGGAGGGGGATGTCGCTTCAAGCTGCCAGGTATCACTAATACATATAGACCATATCTATTAGCGCTAATACATGAGACCCCTGCGGCTGATGGTACATTTTAAAGGCCGCATGAGCAGATCGAAATATGCGGCTGCNGCCCTGAAACACCAATGGCGCGGCGGCCTGGGTGTCATATGGCACCCTTGCACCCACGCCAGCCCAACCCTGTCATGCAGAGTCAAATCACCAAATAGTTCAGGGGCCCAAGCCACCAGCAATGCGGAAAGGTATTTTCAATCTGCCATAAAAATCGTCCCTTAGTAAACGTCTTCTGTGTCTTTTGCACAGGTTTCTAAAGTCTTCACAGAAATTCAGAATTGATAAAACAATGTATGCATTTTTATTCTTCAGACTGAAATCATAGTGTATTATCTCCCTGGAGGTATTAAACCACAAAATATATAACGCTGGCTATCTTTATTTCCAATCTGTAGTGCATTTCCTCTTTCTATTTCACCGTTATCTATATTTCCCCAGCACAGCATGATAGCATTGTAGGTGCGGACAAGATTTATACGGATACATAAAAAGAGCTTCTTACTGTGCAAACAAGTCAACGTTGCAATTGCTATAATATAGATGTTGTTTCGCCGCTTTTCAGCAAGTAAGATGTTGAAACACATGGACAAAAAAATCGTGGGCTGGTGGGTTTATTTTTAATAATGTAGACTCCTTTCCAACCTAAACTAAGTTCATCTGAGCTATGTTAACTCATTAAAGGTCTTTTCTACTGTTGCAATCTTTCATGGCTACAGCAAAGAGGAGGAGGTGAGAAAATGATCAAATAAAATATAGTTCATTTTATGCTAATAATGTAATTTGTGGTTTAAGTGGAGAATTCTAAAATGCTATATNGTGAGCAGAATATTATTCTGTCAGTATCTATATCTGAAATAAACAGGATAGGCCCTTCAAATGTTTTCAACATTAAAATTAATGTNATTTGCATAGTTATATTGAAACAAACATAAAAAGTACAGCTTGATTCTATTACAGAAAACATTTTTTGAGAATAGATTTTTGTATCTTNGTTGCAAACTAACCCAAAGACAAGCTAACCAACCTATAAATATGTAAAACATGCTCAAACTGTTTACATCAGACTCACCAAGTGATTTGCCCCTAAAGCATTCATTACTTCAGTGGCGCTTATAAGCATTTCTGTGCCTATATTATTCCAATGTGGAGAAGGATAGATATCACTGCCCGTCAATGAAATACATAAAAACTTGATTATGTGAAAAATGGCACAAGTTAATTACAACCATTGTGTACCCACTGTACATGTGCTAAACGTTGTAAAACTTTTTTTACTTTACATTCTGATGGTATTATAACCATTGGTATTAACCATTTAACCCCTGATATCCATCATTCCTTTTTCAAGTAGTCAGCAATAAGAGCTGACCGATTATAGTGTCTCAGTTTAGAGTGAAAGTCTTATTGCGATTCATTTCGATTCATCTCGTAGTATAAAAGCCAGCCTTTTATATAGCATGTAATCTCCAACAAAACATGCATTTTCCCATACAAAACAGAAGTCTTCAATGTAAATATTGATGAATATAATGCAATGTAAAGGGAAATGTAACAGAATACTGGTGATGTAATGCCTGTCCTTGGTCTGAAAAGCAGCATTATATCTTAACAGTACACACAGCACACCAAGGATAGGAACACAGAGAAATCATTGTTTAACACCACCCCACAAACACTTCTCAATATTTCCTTTATACCTTAGCTTGAAAATGTTTTAGACCTCAGTTGAACTTTTCATTAAAAAAAAATACATGAACTAGTTCTATGTTACTCATTCGTTTCTATCAATTTTTGTTTAATAGAACAGCAATGTTTGCAGTTAAACATTAAAACACTGAACCACTGATGAGGACATNTATCTACTTCCATTTGTCCTTCTTTTGTGTCTTTAGGCTGTTAATAATNTATATAAGCATGTGCCTATTTCCGTCATGGTTTGCTTAAGACACGACAAAAGATGTGAAATGAGTTGAAAGATATTAGGATGCACCTAATCTCTGTCTGCCCCTTTGCTTGCACATAACAGGATAAGACTTCTCTTTTTTAATTTAGATTTCAAAGAGGCTGGAACAAGGATAACGATTTGTTGAACAAAACCCAAGTTTAATATCTGGTTCAAGCTTAAAAAAGTGCTTATCTTGCTATATTCCCCTCATCCCCCCACCCAAACTTGAGGTATAATGGCAGAATGAATTCTTACAAGAGAGATAATATACTAAAGGAAAAAAAAAAGCATAAAAAGAAAAAAGGCTGAAAAAAGTTAGTATGAAACATTCAGTAAGTACAAGAAGAACCAATAAAAAGGAAGCTTTCCAGATTAAGTGCATAGCAGTTGAATTGATATTTTTCTGGATGTTTACCATTAACCTTCAATCAGTTCATTATCAGCTTTCAAATCTGCAATGGTATTTTATAGAAGCCATCCCACCTACAATAAAAACCAAATTGGAGTAATTATTATAAATGAGCACAGCTCTTACTTTTATGATGCCAGCATAACACCACAGAAACAAGTATATATAGCAACGCTACTCCTCTTATGCATGAATAAAGGACACAAAAATATCAGAAACCACAATACACTTTGCTCAAGAACATCTTTAATGTATACTACACTGTGACCCCCAATCTTTCAATAATTTAATGTGAAGAATACATTTTGCTAAACAGAAATCATTTTAAAAGGGACTTTACTACCATAGCAAATATACTAGATGTCAATGGGGTAAGCAGTGAATTGCAGAGAGATTGCAAAGATTGGAAAGTGAGGATGTTGCCCATATCAACCAATCAGATTCAAGCTGTTCGTTTCATTTTAGACACTGGAGAATGTGTCCACTTTTCAATCACTGCTTAGTGAATTNAGACCATTGTCTTCTCTATCTGGGTTGTCACCATGGTCCTCTAGTTCCATGTACAAGTACAGTGCTGTCTTTTTGGTGGAGCACTGGGTGTTCGTTACTGACCAATAAATGTGAACAGGTGGAACTTCATTTGTTAAAGACAGAAAAAGCTTAAAATGCAGGACCTCTGTACATTATATCATGTCTGCACATACTATATTTCATAAACATGCAATGTTTCACTTTTATCTGTGGATTTATGTTTTTATTTATATTTACCATTTCAACGATTGTGAGTGGCTATATTTACTTTGTATTGTGTCACTGTTTATGGAAATACAAAATTTGCATACAATTAGGTTGTATCTTTATAGCACAAGACTTCCATTCCTGCATATAGCCTATTTATATGCATTTATGCATTGTCTTATTGAGACTATAGCCTTATTTGATATGGTAAAAACCTTTGTTTTCCTTAATGATGGTGTCATTTTTGCCATTAATGGCCTTGGCAGAAAAACTTTAGGATCTGTGCAGTGACCAAAAATGTTCAATAAGTCCCAAAGTTCATTTTTCAGTGTAATGTGCAAATGGAAAACTGGTACCTCTATATATNTGCCCCATAGTGGAGATATTTGCCCACCACTTGCACCAGTTTGGGNTCTTTGTTAAGCTTTTTGCTGAGTCTGCATTCAGGGGCCCAAACTTAATGTTCTTANTATAGATATTGCAATAGCCATCCACTTTGAACTCACAAATTCCAACTGCTATTTTTACTTTTAAAGCCTACATCCTTAATACAAAAGCTTAAAACAACAACACATGAGCCATTCAATACGTTTCCAGTGACAAGGAAAACATGCCACATTACTCCTGACATTACAGCATTNAAAAGCCTATTGAACAATAACTGTCTAAAAGTACAACGCAAAGCAGTTCAGGCTGATGCACTTGATATGATAGCTAATCCTGTTCTGNAGAAAAGGCTCTCGAAAAATGTCCAAAGTTAAATAGAAGCATTTCAGGAAGCAACAGTCTTTGTAATACAATACCTCCTGACTTCAAAAGATATTCACACATTGCAATATATTACTTCAAAATGGCTTAACGTAGGCTACACCACATGAAAGCATTTTTTACTTATTGCTCAGAATATAAAAAACTTAAACAAAGGCTCTTTGCATCTCGTCTTGTCGCTTTTATCATATTTATGGCAACACAAAGGGTCTCTGTACTAAAGCTTCCATGGGATGTGAAAAACAATGTGAGCGAGTATATTAATGGTGTGCTTAAACATAACTGTGTGAACAGTTGACAACAACCAATCAAGAGGTAAATACAAATGTTGCGTGTTAAAGCGCCCCTTCTTCAGCTACCAAAACCCAAAACATTGCAGCAGCATGATCGCTCCCCTTTTATTGCTGGTGGTTAACATTGTATTTTCATGCACCATTTGTGTGGGCTTTCTCCAGTCTATTCAGACCATAAACTCTACTGCTACAGGGACTACTCTCAATTAAATTTATGCATTATGAAGTTTACGAAATATTAATAAAGTTCATCCTAATAATGGGTCACATCCAGAGATTGCAAATTCCCCCATACAACCTTTTAGGAACACACGCAACCAGAGTCAATTGGAATAATACTTTCCACACCTTTTGTGCTTAAAAGAGGGTATGACTTTAAAATAGTGTACANCGGCGATTTAAAAAATTCTCAGTTATAGGCAACTTTAGGGTCTCCATATTTTTTTCAAGGCACCCCTAAGACAANATAATTACCAAGCAAATANAAATACTTNAGGATGACATCAGTAGCTACAAGCACCTATACAAGAATAAAATTGCGCTTCTAAGAAAGCAACTGTAATGCTCTGTGTATGAGCAGTGAAAGTACTGGGACTGCAACTAAACAGGGAGGTCCATTAACAAGCAGCCTTTACAAGAATAGGGGAGCACAGTACACAGAGGTCTGGCCAACACATCTATGGTGAGGACAACATGGAGAGAGCGCTACACAGTTTACTGCAAGAGGCTTACCTGCTGTGTAGATACTATTACAGATTGATTGCAATATATTATGAATGAACTAACATACATAACATAGTAACA